>JAYESA010000009.1:115943369-116050869 GCA_036927795.1 Iris macrosiphon | reverse complement strand
TATTCTACATGGTATCAGAGCACAAACCCTAACCGCCACAAACCCTAGCCACCAAACCTTAGCCGCCGCCACCGCTGCCGCACCGCTCGCCCACCACCACCGTCACCGCCGCTACCGCACCGCTCTCCCACCACCACTGTCGCCATCGCCGCCAACACAACTCCGCCACCACCATGAAGCCGCGACTCCTGCGGAGCCCGCATGAGCCTTCTACCGCGATTCCCGGCGTCTCCCGTGGCTTGTTCCGGACGTTGACATCGAAGGCCTAGATCTGATGGGGGAGAGGCATGATCGGGTCTATGAGAGGACGAAGAGGTCGAACGTGAATCGTGGGACGGGTGTGAGATGATCGGAGGAGAGGATGACCAATGGAGGAGATCATCAAGAAGTTGGACCCTACGGAGGTCGCAACATTGATGAAGCTGAAGAAACTGTCGGGTTGTGAGAGCGCGACACGAACACCCGCGAAGTTGGAGCTTTCCTCCATCGATCTGAAGCTTGATGGACCGACCACCTACCTGAGTTGGTCACGACGGGTGAGGAGAACCCTCACAGGGAAGAACCTGGAAGGTTTCTTTTCAGGATAAAAGACAGAGCCGGATGAGGGCTCGATATGACACAACGAGTGAAAGTCCACTCATATGGTGATATAAATTTGGCTCCTAAATTCTTTAGTCCAGTTGATCTCCGCCACAGTAGATAACCTTGAGGTTGTAAAGGACGTTTGGAAGAAGTTATGGAGGACCTACGATTGTGTGGGGAATAACTTGAGGGTTTTCCAAATCAAGGGGAAGATCGACGATACCGTACATGGAGAGAAGACGGTGCAGAAGTATACCATGGAGTTGGAGCATCTGTTGTTGGATTACGATCACTCCTCAGATCGGACGAGCTGTGAGGACCCAAAGTGTAAGGAGTGTCAGGTATGTCTGCAGGAGAGGACGATAAAGTTTCTTAAGGGGCTGGCCATAGTGTTTGCTCAGATGACAGCACTACTTCTTGCCTAACCGAAGATCCCTACACTTGAGGAGGCTATCTCGGCCATAATCCAGGAGGAGACTCGTATCAAGCTGCAGGCAGGGACATGTGGTCCACCTGAAGTGAAGTTAGCACGGGCGGTAGCCAATTCAGGTGGCACAGGACCTAAAGGAGACCCCCGGCAGTACTACAACTGCGGGGAGGTGGTCCATCCACTACCAGAAAAAGTCAAATTAGCGACGTCTAAAAACGTCGCTAAATAACCAAAAATTGTCGCTAATTTGGTTTAGCGACATAATTAGCGACGTTTTAAAGCAGTCGGAAAAAACCAAGTCGCTAAAACAAAAAATGTCGCTAAACGTCACTATGCCGACATTTTTTAGCGACTTTAATGTGTCGCTAACATTAGCGACGTTTAGCGACGCAGCGTCACTAATTAGCGACGTTAATTAACGTTGCTAAACGTTGCTAATTAGCGATATATATAGCGACGTTACACCGACGTCTTTAATGACCTGGCAATACTGCCATATCAGCAGTTTATGACGTACAATGATGATTTTAGCGACGTCATTAGCAACGTATTTAGCGACTTAAGTTAACGTCGCTAAAAATGTCGCTAAGTTTTAAAAAAAAAATTGCATTTGTGGGTTTACCAACCCCCTTGGGTTCATTATCAGGTATATGATAGTAGTAGAAATAATTGAATATAGAACACAGTAGTAGCACCAAGGGGAAAATTTCAAGTGCACTGGGTAAATACAGGCCAAGTATTAGTCATCAGTTGTAAACCAAAATATGAATAATATAATAAAATTTGAAGAAAAGAAAGCATCCAGCAAATCTTATCGTAAACGTAAAGAATATGGCAAATTTATATCCATACAATCGCATCCTAAATAATAAAAAAATATAAATATCCAGTAACTAACTATACTACTGCGGATCTGTAGGAGGCTGACCACCGGCGTGCTTGAAGGATAAGAACTCCTCATACTCGTCCCGTGGAATCGACACCGATGTCGATGGAGAAGGCAGTGACTTCGGTGTAGTCTGTGTCGATGTAGGTGCACCAGGAGGCCGTGCCTGCTCCAAGTCTGCAAGTCGTTGGTTGTAAGAATCCAGGGTAGATAACAGCCTCGTACTGCTATGAACCATTGAATCCTGCATCATCGTCAGCCTCTCGCCCATTGATACCTGTGACGCCTGCAGCTCTATGATGTTGCGGTCATTGGAGTCTCTAATATCATTTGTCAATTCCCGGAGCTCCGTCATGCTGCGGTCGAGCATATCGAATCGTGCGATGAGCATCGGATCGTCCGCCTGCGGCTGGGACCGGGGCTGCTCCTCCATCCTTCGCAGTAACTCGTCACGAAGAGACACAATCTGACCGTCAACGACCTCCTGGACGGCCTCCTGGACTCTGGCCGATGACTGCGAGGGCTGCGACTGCGAGGGGTGTGTGGAATGCGCAGCTGTCGGGGAGGCCCTAGATGACTGCGTCGCAACCAGGGTGCCATAGGAGCCCGTACCGGAGTACGTACCCCTCTGGAGACCACCAGCTGCGGTCACCCACAGGTCATCCGCCGACAGAGCTGGAGCGGGCTGCGACGAAGTACCAGCCTCTCCAGGTGTAGGTGCACTAGTAGTCGCCCGCTCACGTAGCCTAAGATACTCGACCTAGAAAGATTTGGAAACTCGATAATTTTCTAAGTTATATTAAAATTAACACAAAGTAAAGTAATACTTACATAGGTCTGCGAGGCCCTCTCATCAATGAGATTTTCGTCCTTGCGATGGGTGGCCAAGAAGACAGTCACCATGTTGGCATCTTTACCCCTTTGTACCTGTTAAAAATATATTATTTAGTACTAAACTTAAACATTTTTTCCTACTACAATTTTATGGTACTTATATTAAAATAATATAATTTAAAAGAAAAAAATACCAAACGACGGAAATATTTCGTCATCGAAATCGAGCCACCACACCACTTGGCAGCATTCCGCCTAGCCGCCTTGGCCTTCTTAGACCTTTCCTGTAGCTCGGGCAACTTTGCACCCTCGGGCAAGATCTCTATAATCAAATCGAGCAGTCGATTATAGCATTCTTGCGACATGTTAAAATCAGACTTGATGCTCAATAATCTTGTAACCACCTCCAACGGTGAATGATCCTCACAACCAGGATATAGTGGAGTCCTTGCATTCTCCAGCAACTCCATAAACTTTGCAGCATCGGCATTCGGTGCATCATTAGCTGCATCATAATTGTCCGGATTGAAACTAGGTCCCGCCGTATCATAATTGTACAGATTGAAACTAGGCCCCGCCGCATCATAAACCATGTTCACCAACTCGTCATCATAAGCATCGTGGTCGTGGACATCCATATACGGCTCCACATAGGGTTCCGACTCCGATGCTAGAGATACAAGTTCTCCGTGCGCGGTCCACTGATAGTAATTCGGCGTGAAGCCCTTCGAGTATAAATGATATGTAACTTCCACTTCTGGATGATATTTTCTGTTGGGACTTCTCACACACGGACACTTAATTTTGGTACCGTCCATGTACTGAGGGAACGCCTTGGCGAACAGTAGGAACTGCTGTACACCCTCAATGAATTTATTCTGCACACCGCACATGTCATCAGGATGACGGTTGTACATCCACGAACGATGATGCAAATAGTAATTTATATCCATTTCTAGATACTTCTGCAAAATTGACAGTATGTATCATATAAATCATTACATACAGTAGTTTATCACCTAACTTTATAACTTAACCGTACTATAAAAATCATAACTGATATAATACATACTTTCATTTATCAAAGTCTAAAATAAGCAATATTCAAAACAACTGACCATTTATCAAAGTCTAAAATAAGCAATACTTTCATTTCATAACTGATATAATACATACTTTCACTCTAATTGAACTACACTTGTCACTACCACATTTTAGGAAAAAGGGTATTTTAGTAATTTCCTATTTAAATAAATATTGTGCATGGTAAATAATTTTTGTTGTATTATTTAATTATTGTTGGATGTTATTTAATTATTTTAGACTTATTTTAGTGGACCCAACTAGTATAGTTTGGACCTATGGACCAACATGAATTAAATATTTAGATTTGGCCCATTTAGAAAGCCCATGGTTAAGGAGATGGATTAAATTAATTAAGTGATTAGACTAGAAGCTTCCTTCCTTAATTATTTCTTCATGAGAGGTCCCAAGGGGTACATTGGACATTTTACAATTGCTTGGGAGAGGGGCAAGGCCGGCCTATTAAAAGAGGGAGGAAATTTCTCTCTCCTCTCATTCTCATTCCAAATCTAGATATAGAATTTCCCACTGCCAAATTCCCTCCATTCCCATTCCAATTCCCTACCAAATTCATTCCAAATTCTTCCCAATTCACCATTAGAGAAGGAGGAAGCAAGGATCTAGAAGAAGGAAGTAAGGATCTACAAAGAGGAGCAAGGATCTACAATTTGGAAGCAAGTTCTTCTCAATTGGAGGTTTCATTGGGAATCCATCTCCCAATAGGTATAATTCAGATTTTTTCCATTTAAATAGCTTCTAAATATGAGATTTAATCATGTAAAATCAACCTATATGTATGTACTACCCATAGGACTTTGTTTTGTGTTCATAGGAGACCCATGGAGAAAGTTATGGTGCTTTTTGTGTTAATTTTGTTGGAATTCCAAATTTATATTTTGTTGTGTGTATCAATTGATCCTATAGATCAATTGGATATGAGCTTATGTGTTTGGGGCTAGTGTCGTATCCATAATTTGGTACATGTGGTTCGTATCCCAACTATTTGGTGATACGTGTCATTTTGGGGATTTTCCTCCGACACGGGGCTTTGAACATGTCGTATTTTGACACGGACACATAGATCTACTTTTGATACTTTGATTTATTCATAAATATTATTTGTGATTTATTTGTATCCTTCGGGGTGCAATTGGTTGTGTGTTGGACTCGTGTCACATGCGTATCCTAGATCTAGTGGGATACGGTGTGATACTCTCCAATTGTGTGGATTTTTGAATAGATCTAATTATGTATGGTTTAAATTCTTCAATTATAATTAGTAAATATATATAGATATTATATATTTATTTTGTGTATTTATTATAGTAATTATTGTAGCATAGATCTATATATTTTTGTGTGTGCTAATATGATGTACAAATATAATATGTAGCTTTCTTGCATGTAATTATATATGTACTTATGTTAATAGTATAAATTATACATAAATGTTTTATAAAATATATTTATGTGTTTAATTGTGTAATTATATTATTTATAATTATTATGTAATTATTTGTATATTAATGTATATATTTTAGGTGTGCTTCTAGCCATGTAAAATATAAACATTAATATGTGCATGTGTTGTAACTATTAGTATTTAATTATAAGTTTATATGTGCATATATATATAAGTATATAATTATTTATTTATATATATATATTGTGATTATTATTGCATATATATATTTATATATATATATTTTTTTATATTTTTATTTGTTTTGGTGACAGTGGTTTCTATGACAGTGAAACTGTCATTATTTGGTCTGAACAGCAGCCGCTGTACAGTGGTCAGCATTAATGACAGATCTGTCATTAATGCTGCGGCAGTTTTGAGCGGCAACCTTTCAGCGACGTTTTTTTGTGACAGTTTGAAACTGTCAGCAAACTGTGACAGCAGCGGTTTTGTATATGGAGTTTCTGCGACGAATTTTCAGTGACAGTCAAGACTGTAACTATTAAACCTGTTTTTATTTTATCTTGTTTTGTTCACTGTTTTCAGTGACGCTTTGACAGTTTTAAATTATATTTTATATATTATTATTGTATATATATATATATGTATATATATGTGTTTTGTATAATATTTGTAATAATATATTATGTTATTTGTATACATATTGGTTTGTATATATATTATTTTAGGGTATATATTATTTGTATTAGTAGTATACTTTGTGTGAGTATAATTTAGGATCTAATTTTTATTCCTAAATTGTTGTATTTTATTTTTATATTATTTATATAGATTTCTTGTGAGGTTGACCTTGGTTTGACTTTAGTTGACTTTAGAGTTGACCATAGTTGACTTTTGACTTAGAATTTATTTATTGACCTAGGAGTTGACTAGTTTGACTTGTTCTCTTTCCGGGACCTTGTTTTAATGTGGTATTCCATATCTAGGTCTTCGAGGCACCGAGTCAGACATCTGTGAGACTGTTCATTGGACTTTAGGCGAGTACATTCTCTGATAGTTTCTCATTTATGATATCCTCTATGTTCGTTGTATCTAGTGTAGATTTACATGTTTCTCTCGACACTATGGTTACATGGATTGGTATATCCGGATCTCGTCATGAGATGTTATTCCTTGGTATATGGTGTATATGGTGCAAGTATTGTTTCATTGGTTATCTTGTACATGTACAGACACCGATTCTCGGGGAGACTAGCTATCTTCTTGGGGAATCTAGTGCCATAGCATACCGTGGTTGGATCTATTATACCAGTTGGGGGTGGAGAGTATTAGTATAGATATGTGATCAAATCCCTATTGAATAAAGTATTGGTAAGCGAATAGTGTTGATCATGCACCGTACGTATGATTAGCCAGGCCGCATTGTATCTTGCCCAAGCCGATCACATGTTAAGCTAGTACTCACACACTTAGTCATTAGTATTATTGTTTCATTGGCATATTGTTTATTATTGTATTTCTTTCCAGTATTTCCTTATTGTCTATATATCTCTTGTATCTATTTTGTGCATCTTGTTTATCCACAGCTATTTACTGTTACATAGTTTTTATCATGGATTAGAACTGCTGTTAGAGATATACTCTGCTCCTTTCCTGACTGGATATATTTTTCCAGATGACACTGAGGAGTATCCTACCTATTATGGACCCCAGGATGTTGTGGATTTAGATTCAGAGACCCTGGCTCAAGAGGGACTTATCCCAACTGAGACAGTTGACCCTGGAGTGTAGCTTGTAGTATGATAGTATTCTTTTGTACTGGATTTATCTCCAGCTTATTTTTGTTACTCTTCAGACTCATTGATGTATTATTTTAAACTCATGAGTTGATGACTATTCTATTCTTATCTGATTCATGTTCATTCTATCTTAGTTCTGTGATTGAGTACACTATCTTTTGGTGGTTCATTATATTAGATAGACTTTCTAGACAGCGTTCTACCGCCGATTCTGCGGTGTAGGCTGGGCGTTGTTTCCGATTAGTACCCTTACCCCGGGTGCGGGTCGTGACACGTTTTTGGTGGTGGCCCATGTAGGTCTAGCTTCACAAGTATGTGATGTCGTGGTAGTGCGACAACTTAGTTGTACTACTGTGAGCCTGCAATAGGATATAGGTTATAGGCTGAGATACTCAATCACATCTAGGAAAATTCTTTTGATTCAACCATTCTTCTTTGATATTGATACTTGATCTCTTAAACTGTCCTTTCCTTGATGTCTTACATCTTGTGCCATATTGATTCTTTCTTTCGCTTTGTCTCAGGATGCCACCTAAGACTAGATCACAGCAGGGGAGAGCAGCTTCTGAGAGGTCTACGACATCCCGAGGGCCTGCACCAGTCACTTCTCCGGTGATTGGAGTGTCAACTGCTTTCGGAGGTCCACCACCTACTCAAAGGACTGTGCCAGCTGTATCTAAGGGGCTTCCACCTCCACCTCCTGTGCCAGCAGAGGCGTCACAGATGTTTACACTGTTTCGTGAGATGCTCGAGGCACAAAGGGCTCAGTCAGAGGCACATCAGAGGCAGACCGACGTTCTACGGCAGGGCATCGAGAGTGCTCATCAGCTTGCTCGTGCTGTAGTTGAGAGAGGGGTTCCGATCCAGCAGCAGGTTGTTTCTCAAGTTGCTGAGCTTCGGCCAGCAACATTCAGGACTTCAAAAAACTGGAGCCTAGGGTTTTCAAAGGGACGGAGGGCATCGTCTATGCTGATGATTGGCTCGAGGACATTGAGCGTCTTATGAGGGTGTCCCGTCTTTCTGAAGATCTGAAGGTTAAGGCGGTAAGACTTCAACTGTTCGACGTCGCTCGCACTTGGTTCAGGAATGAGCCGGTTCTAGTTGACGCAGGACAATCTTGGGAGGTATTCAAGGACCTTTTCAAGAAGAAGTTTTTTGCCCGGATAGACAGGCTTGACTTGGGGAGACAATTTGAGAGTCTCATTCAGGGAAGCATGTCTGTGGAGGAATACGCTGCAGAGTTTGGTAGGCTGAGTCGATTTGCAGAGTATCTGGTGAGAGAGCCGGAGGTTCGAGCTATTCGTTTCTGAGAGGGTCTAAACTGGGAGGTGAAGATTCTCATTCCTTATTTTTATGAGACATATTCGGAGATACTTGCGGAGGCACGCAAGGTTGAGCGGGATCTGGGTTTGAAGACCAAGAGAGACCGTGATTCTTTTCTGGGGGCCAACGGCAGTGCAGTATCTGCCAAACGTCCTCATTTCCAGTCCAGACCTTTCCAGCAGCCACAGCAGAACCAGACTCCAACTAGAGCACCTTTTCACCAGGTACCTCAGCAGCAGAGGCAGTTACAGCAGGCTCCATGCAACTTCTGCAAGAAGCCCGGCCACATCTGGGAAGTTTGCAGGAGAAGGCTAGGAGTTTGTTTGTATTGTGGTACGGAAGGGCATCAATCGAGGGAGTGTCCTCGTCGTGCAGTTCAAGGAGCAGCTCCAGCTCCGAGGACACAGACGAGACCACCTGCAGCACAGTCGAGGGGACCGCTTCCGACACAGCAGCAGCGTTTTGTCCAGCATCAACAGCAGGGAGGTGCTCGGCAGGGACGAGCGTTTGCTATGACCGTCGAAGAGGAGGAACCCACAGGAGATGTCATCGCAGGTTCTATTCTTCTTGATTCTATTCCAGCTTTAGCTTTGTTTGATTGTGGTGCTTCCCATAGTTTTGTATCTGTTTCTTTTGCTCTGAAGCATGGTTTGGTAGCTGAGTCTTTGCTTAGGACTTGCAAGATCATGACCGGGGGAGGCATTATCCTGGTTAATGATATTTGCAAGGATCTGAGAGTTACTCTGGGAGGCCGGGAGTTGAGTGCGTGTCTACTTGTAATGCCACTTCCAAGCTATGATATTGTACTTGGGATGGATTGGGTGAGTAGGCACCGTGCTAGCATAGACTGTAGAGGAGGTAGAGTTTTGTTTGGTCCGCCAGGAGAGCCAGAGTTCGAGTTTACTAGAGGAGCTGTGGAGCAGGAAGAAGGCATTATTTGTGGAGCTATGGTAGAAGACAAGGAGTTACCACATCCGTTGATAGCAGAATTCTTGGATGTGTTTCCTGAGGAATTGCCAGGATTGCCACCAGATCGAGATGTTGAATTTTTTATAGACTTGGTGCCAGGTGCAGAACCAATTTTGCAACATGTCTATAGAGTAAACAACAGCGAGCTGGTCGAGTTAAAAAAGCAGGTGGACGAATTGCAGGATAAGGGGTTTATCAGATCGAGTTCTTCACCATGGGGAGCCCCGATATTGTTTGTACCGAAGAAGGATGGATCGATGCGCATGTGCATTAATTACAGGGCTTTGAATAATCTCACTATCAAGAATAAGTATCCTTTGCCACAGATTGATGATCTGTTTGATCAGTTGAGTGGTGCGAAGGTGTTTTCTAAGATAGATTTGAGATCAGGCTACCATCAAGTGAAGGTGAAGCCGGAGGACATACCGAAGACTGCTTTTAGAACTCGGTATGGTCAGTTCGAGTTTATGGTGATGCCGTTTGGTTTGACTAATGCACCGACGGTATTTATGAACTTGATGAACAAGGTTTTCCACCAGTACCTTGACAAGTTCGTGGTGGTGTTCATCAACGACATACTCATATACTCGAGGACACCGGAGGAGCATGAGGAGCATTTGAGGATTGTGTTGGATGTGCTGAGGAAGGAGAAGCTGTATGGGAAGTTGTCCAAATGTGAGTTTTTCTTGGACAAAGTAGAATTCTTGGGGCATGTTGTGACTGGTGATGGTATTTCAGTGGATCCGAAGAAGATTTCAGCAGTGGAATCTTGGAAGACTCCAAGTTCAGTAGCAGAGATCAGGAGTTTCTTGGGATTGGCAGGCTATTACAGGAAGTTTGTGCAAGATTTTTCGAGGATTGCCGAGCCGATGACCAGACTCACAAGGAAGGATGTGGAGTTTGTTTGGACGGAGGATTGTCAGGTTGCTTTTGAGGAGTTGAAGAAGAGGTTGACGTCTGCTCCTATTTTGACGTTGCCATCAGGGTCCGGAGGTTTCACTATTTATAGTGATGCATCGGGGAAGGGTTTAGGTTGTGTTCTTCAGCAGCATGGGAAAGTGATTGCCTATGCATCCAGGCAATTGCGTCCTCATGAAAAGAACTATCCTACCCATGATTTGGAGTTGGCAGCTGTCATATTCGCCCTGAAGTTGTGGAAATATTATTTGTACGGAGAGCGTGTGGAGATCTTCACAGACCACAAAAGCTTGAAGTACGTTTTCACGCAGAAGGAGTTGAACATGAGGTAGCGTCGGTGGTTGGAATTGATGAAGGATTTTGATATCTCTTTGCAATATCATCCTGGGAAAGCCAATGTAGTTGCCGATGCTTTGAGCAGGTATCCGGTAGCTATGTTCTTGACGCAGGATCGATATCTGTTGGAGGACTTGGAGAGCTTGGACATTGAGATGATTGTTCCTGGGTGTGCTATGCAGATATGGGGATTGCAGATACACTCAGATTTGATGGACAGGATCAAGGCAGCACAGTATGATGATGTATCTTTGAGGAGTATCAGAGCTCAGGTGAGAGCAGGATTGGAGGATAATTTCACTATTGCAGAGGATGGATCCTTGAGGCATGGAGTTAGATTGTGTGTGCCTAGTGGGGAGTTGCGCGAGAAGGTGTTGCAGGAAGCGCATCGCTCTCAGTATTCCATACATCCAGGTGCTAACAAGATGTATCGGGATATGCGAGAGAGTGTGTGGTGGTATGGCATGAAGAGGGAAGTGGCACAGTTTGTATCCAGATGCTTAGTGTGCCAGCAGGTGAAAGCCGAGAGGCAGAGGCCAGGAGGGTTACTTCAGCCATTACCCATTCCAGAGTGGAAGTGGGAACACATTACTATAGATTTTGTGTCCGGACTTCCACGATCTCCAGGAGGGAAAGACGCGATTTGGGTCATTATTGATAGATTGACCAAGTCGGCCCACTTTTTGCCTTTCAAAGTGGGTTTGTCTACGGAGAAGCTGGCAGAGATGTATGTGAGGCAGATCGTTAGGATACACGGAGTTCCCGTCAGCATAGTCTCAGATCGAGATAGTCGTTTTACTTCTCATTTCTGGATGAGTTTGCAGGAGAGTTTGGGCACTCAGCTCAAGTTCAGTACTGCATATCATCCCCAGACAGATGGGCAGTCAGAGAGGACTATCCAGACTCTCAAGGATATGTTGCGCACTTGTGTACTAGATTTCGAGGGTTCTTGGGAGGACCATCTCCATTTGGTAGAGTTTGCTTACAACAACAGTTACCAGGCCAGTATAGAGATGTCACCTTTTGAAGCTCTATATGGTCGGAGGTGTCGTACTCCTTTGTCTTGGGACGATGTTGGAGAGAGAATTTTGCTTAGGCCAGAGATGTTTGTGGATGCAGCGGAGAAGGTTCATTTGATCAGAGACAGACTTCGAGTGGCGCAGGACAGACAGCGGCATTGGGCCGATAGCCATCGGAGACCTTTGGAGTTTGAGGTATAGTTTAGATTTTGTTTGTGCTTGTTCTTGTTTGTTATAGATTAAGTTCTTAAGATGGTGTTTTGTTCTAGGTGGGTGGTTTGGTGTTTCTGAGGATTTCTCCGATACGAGGCACGATTCGCTTCGGTGGAGGCGGAAAGCTTAGTCCGCGATTCATCGGACCTTTCACTATTCTAGAGAGGGTCGGTGCAGTTGCTTATAGACTAGACTTGCCACCTGCATTGGAGGGAGTGCACAACGTGTTTCATGTGTCACAGTTGAGACGATACGTGGCAGATCCTAGTCATGTATTGGATCACTCGGAGATAGAGGTGGGCCCTACTCTTAGCTATCCAGAGCAGCCAGTTGAGATTCTGGATCGGAGAGAGAAGGTGCTGAGGAACCAGACTATTTCTTTGGTGCGCGTCGATGGAGGCATCACTCTCCGGGGGAGTCTACCTGGGAGAGAGAGGATGACATGCGAGAGCGTTATCCATATTTGTTTGTACCTTGAGGTATGTTATTTCTAGTTATGTTCTGTTCATTGTTATGTTCTGTTCATTAGTTAGTTGTGATTCTTTAGTTCTGTTCTGTGTTTTTCTGGGGGTAGTTTTCGTCTTTGAATTTCGAGGACGAAATTATTTTAAGGAGGGTAGACTTATCACTACCACATTTTAGGAAAAAGGGTATTTTAGTAATTTCCTATTTAAATAAATATTGTGCATGGTAAATAATTTTTGTTGTATTATTTAATTGTTGTTGGATGTTATTTAATTATTTTGGACTTATTTTAGTGGACCCAACTAGTGTAGTTTGGGCCCATGGACCAACATGAATTAAATATTTAGATTTGGCCCATTTAGAAAGCCCATGATTAAGGAGATGGATTAAATTAATTAAGTGATTAGACTAGAAGCTTCCTTCCTTAATTATTTCTTCATGAGAGGCCCCAAGGGGTACATTGGACATTTTACAATTGCTTGGGAGAGGGGCAAGGCCGGCCTATTAAAAGAGGGGGGAAATTTCTCTCTCCTCTCATTCTCATTCCAAATCTAGATCTAGAATTTCTCACTCCCAAATTCCCTCCATTCCCATTCCAATTCCCTACCAAATTTATTCCAAATTCTTCCCAATTCACCATTAGAGAAGGAGGAAGCAAGGATCTAGAAGAAGGAAGCAAGGATCTACAAAGAGGAGCAAGGATCTATAATTTGGAAGCAAGTTTTTCTCAATTGGAGGTTTCATTGGGAATCCATCTCCCAATAGGTATAATTCAGATTTTCCCATTTAAATAGCTTCTAAATCTGAGATTTAATCATGTAAAATCAACCTATATGTATGTACTACCCATAGGACTTTGTTTTGTGTTCATAGGAGACCCATGGAGAAAGTTATGGTGCTTTTTGTGTTAATTTTGTTGGAATTCCGAATTTATATTTTGTTGTGTGTATCAATTGATCCTATAGATCAATTGGACATGAGCTTATGTGTTTGGGGCTAGTGTCGTGTCCATAATTTGGTACATGTGGTTCGTATCCCAACTATTTGGTGATACGTGTCATTTTGGAGATTTTTCCTCCGACACGGGGCTTTGAACATGTCGTATTTTGACACGGACACATAGATCTACTTTTGACACTTTGATTTATTCATAAATATTATTTGTGATTTGTTTGTATCCTTCGGGGTGCAATTGGTTGTGTGTTGGACTCGTGTCACATGCGTATCCTAGATCTAGTGGAATACGGTGTGATACTCTCCAATTGTGTGGATTTTTGAATAGATCTAATTATGTATGGTTTAAATTCTTCAATTATAATTAGTAAATATATATAGATATTATATATTTATTTTGTGTATTTATTATAGTAATTATTGTAGCATAGATCTATATATTTTTGTGTGTGCTAATATGATGTACAAATATAATATGTAGCTTTCTTGCATGTAATTATATATGTACTTATGTTAATAGTATAAATTATACATAAATGTTTTATAAAATATATTTATGTGTTTAATTGTGTAATTATATTATTTATAATTATTATGTAATTATTTGTATATTAATGTATATATTTTAGGTGTGCTTCTAGCCATGTAAAATATGAACATTAATATGTGCATGTGTTGTAACTATTAGTATTTAATTATAAGTTTATATGTGCATATATATATAAGTATATAATTATTTATTTATATATATGTATTGTGATTATTATTGCATATATATATTTATATATATATATATATATATTTATTTGTTTTGGTGACAGTGGTTTCTATGACAGTGAAACTGTCATTATTTGGTCTGAACAGCAGCCGCTGTACAGTGGTCAGCATTAATGACAGATCTGTCATTAATGCTGCGGCAGTTTTGAGCGGCAACCTTTCAGCGACGTTTTTTTGTGACAGTTTGAAACTGTCAGCAAACTGTGACAGCAGCGGTTTTGTATATGGAGTTTCTGCGACGAATTTTCAGTGACAGTCAAGACTGTAACTATTAAACCTGTTTTTATTTTATCTTGTTTTGTTCACTGTTTTCAGTGACGCTTTGACAGTTTTAAATTATATTTTATATATTATAATTGTATATATATATATATATGTATATATATGTGTTTTGTATAATATTTGTAATAATATATTATGTTATTTGTATACATATTGGTTTGTATATATATTATTTTAGGGTATATATTATTTGTATTAGTAGTATACTTTGTGTGAGTATGATTTGGGATCTAATTTTTATTCCTAAATTGTTGTATTTTATTTCTATATTATTTATATAGATTTCTTGTGAGGTTGACCTTGGTTTGACTTTAGTTGACTTTAGAGTTGACCATAGTTGACTTTTGACTTAGAATTTATTTATTGACCTAGGAGTTGACTAGTTTGACTTGTTCTCTTTCCGGGACCTTGTTTTAATGTGGTATTCCATATCTAGGTCTTCGAGGCACCGAGTCAGACATCTGTGAGACTGTTCATTGGACTTCAGGCCAGTACATTCTCTGATAGTTTCTCATTTATGATATCCTCTATGTTCGTTGTATCTAGTGTAGATTTACATGTTTCTCTCGACACTATGGTTACACGGATTGGTATATCCGGATCTCGTTATGAGATGTTATTCCTTGGTATATGGTGTATATGGTGCAAGTATTATTTCATTGGTTATCTTGTACATGTACAGACACCGATTCTCGGGGAGACTAGCTATCTTCTTGGGGAATCTAGTGCCATAGCATACCGTGGTTGGATCTATTATACCAGTTGGGGGTGGGGAGTATTAGTATAGATATGTGATCAAATCCCTATTGAATAAAGTATTGGTAAGCGAATAGTGTTGATCATGCACCGCACGTATGATTAGCCAGGCCGCATTGTATCTTGCCCAAGCCGATCACATGTTAAGCTAGTACTCACACACTTAGTCATTAGTATTATTATTTTATTGGCATATTGTTCATTATTGTATTTCTTTCCAGTATTTCCTTATTGTCTATATATCTCTTGTATCTATTTTGTGTATCTTGTTTATCCACAGCTATTTACTGTTACATAGTTTTTATCATGGATTAGAACTGCTATTAGAGATGTACTCTGCTCCTTTCCTGACTGGATATATTTTTCCAGATGACACTGAGGAGTACCCTACCTATTATGGACCCCAGGATGTTGTGGATTTAGATTCGGAGACCCTGGCTCAAGAGGGACTTATCCCAACTGAGACAGTTGACCCTGGAGTGTAGCTTGTAGTATGATAGTATTCTTTTGTACTGGATTTGTCTCCAGCTTATTTTTGTTACTCTTCAGACTCATTGATGTATTATTTTAAACTCATGAGTTGATGACTATTCTATTCTTATCTAATTCATGTTCATTCTATCTTAGTTCTGTGATTGAGTACACTATCTTTTGGTGGTTCATTATATTAGATAGACTTTCTAGACAGCGTTCTACCGCCGATTCTGCGGCGTAGGCTGGGCGTTGTTTCCGACTAGTACCCTTACCCCGGGTGCGGGTCGTGACAACACTGCACTGATCACTCTTGCCAATTAAATCCCTGATACCACAATATCAGTTAAGGGCTGTATTGGCATACAACAAGTGACCGGTGAACACCTAACCGATACTTGTCTATACCTTAACCCTGAGGGAATTTGGATCCTGGTAAATCTATTATCATATTGTCACATATTTGCCTTCCAGGGACAAAGGCATTTTGGAATGGAGATATCAATTTGTGGAGGACGGATCGAATCCGATTAGCCAAGATTTTGGTAATAGTCTTGTAGATGACATTGCAAAGTAAAATTGGTCAAAATTCAGTATGTGGATGCTTTTGAAGATTGAGTAGCATCAGTATGTGGAAGATTTTGAAGATTGAGTAGCATCAGTATGTGGAAGCTTTTGAAGATTGAGTAATTTGTTCTCCCCTTCTTAATCTCTTCCTGGAGGTTACCAATCCGCTTCCTTTCCCAGTGTTTTGGAGTCGGCGAGATCTTTTTCAACTTAGTTTGGATGTCTGTATACTGCGCTACAGAGTTCTATTTGCTCTCAAACCGAACCCTAACCCCATGTCGAAAAACGTAACCCTAACCCTAGCCTCATGTCAAAAAACCTAACCCTAACCCTAGGTCCTTATCGTGTCTGTGTCAGTGTGTGTGTGTGTGCCGTGTCTGTGTCACTATCTATGTGTGTGTGTCGTGTCAGTGTCATATGTGTTATGTGAGAGAGAGAGAGAGAGAGAGAGAGTTAGGGTTTACCTAGAGCTCGAGGAGGAGGAGGGGGATGCCGGAGTAGCCGCGGTGGAGAGGCGGTCGACGGAGCAGGCGGTCGATGGAGCGGGGGGGGGGGGGGCGGGGGAATTTTTTTTCGTTTTAAATTTTCGACAGATGGGGAAAATGAAGCCGAGCCCTAATTAACCAAATTTTAGCGACGTTTAGCGACGTCAAAAAAAAGACGTCGCTAAATTAAACTTTAGCGATGTTAATGACGTCGCTAAACACGTTGCTAAATATTTTTAATATAAACGTCGCTATATACGTCACTAAACGTCGCTAATTTAGATATATTAGCGACTTGTAGCGACCAAAATTAAACTTATAGCGACTAATCTTTTAAAAACTGAATAAAAGTCGCTAAACGTCGCTAAATATCGCTAATTAGCGACGTCTAGCGACCTTTTTACATGGAGTCACTAAATTAGCGACGTTTTTACATGGAGTCACTAAAAAATGTCGCTAATCCCGCTTATTCTAGTAGTGATCTGAGGTATGCTTGCACCAAACCACCCAAGGAGGGTGTCATGACCCACACCCTGGATTTGGGCATGAGTCATGAGTACGCCCAGCCTATGCCGCAGTATCGACAGTAGAATGCTATACAATAAGCCACAAGTATAATCTACAACTCACAACATATATACATCTCCATACTATACTCAATCATGGGCACTAGTTTAAATGAATACACCAAAATGATAATGAAATAATAGTCTTGATGCGGGTTCAAGGAATTTTCCCAAAAACTAAATATCCAAAGTACAATATTAAACTGTCAGAGAACAATCCGGTCCAAAATAACTGACAAAATCAACTACCACTAAACTACTCCATTTCAGACGGTATCTGAGCTACTAACTCTCCCTGATCCTCCGGAAGGGCAAGATCAGGCTCTATTATGTCGCTAGCATACAATCCATAATGTGTAGGGATTGCATCCTCATTATAGTCACCTAAAATATTTATCCAGTCAGGAAAGGAACGAGTACATCACAGTAAAAATAGTTCCAACACATGGTAGAAGCTATAAGACAATAAATAGTAAGGAATATATGATAGCAACAAACAGAACTCACAATAAAGCAACTAGAATAACCATGCTGGAGTCTTGTCATGTCAAACACATAGTACAATATCTCCAAGCCACAAAAGAAATAACTGTAAAGTATGGAAGAACAGATGAGAATAACTACTCTATGTGATTTGAAATACCTTGTTGACATGTGAACAACTATGGGGTAATATCCAGCAAACCACACGTGTCGTGCATGGCTGCTATTATTCCAGAAAGACCATGGGATGGAAAAGGTAGTTCATATGTACACTAAGTATTTTTCTTTACCACAAGTACACATGAATTCCAAACCAGGCACGAAGAAATAACAATAATCCAGAACAGCCATGTATCTCATAATAAGAATCCATCATACTAATCCGTGTAACAAGTATCAAGAATCAAATAATCAATATTAAGCATGCATTATAGAGACTATCAAGCACGGAAATTAATCACAGAAATATACTCGCCTGTGGTCTTTAGCTGGTATGAATCAGAGTCCAAGTCACAGTCCAAATAGCCTATGAATTACAAATTTACCATGTCAAAAGATAATTTATTTTAATTTATTTAATGCTAGAATAATTACTCTAAAATCTTATTTTAATCTTATTATTCTAATTTTTAGGTTAATTTCTAAATTTTGTCCAAAAAACTGAATTTAATCAACTCGAGACTCATGGCACGCAAATCGAGACGATCTGTTGACCAAAAAGTCAACCGATGCAAACTCGACTTTCATGCATGGTTTCCTGTAGATTCTAGTATCAAAAATATGCTAAAATTTATGGCTCATCCGAATTCAAATTTATTTGGGAATTATTGCACATACCTAAAATAATATTGTGCAATGGTGGTTAATTGTTAGCCTAGAATTTATACAGAATTAACAGCACAAAAATATTTTGTATTAAATCTTGGGAAAAACATATGTCAATTATCTTGATATTAGCTTTCCGAAACTTCAAACGGTTCGTGATTTTGATTTTTGATTCTCCCGAAATCGCGAAAACACCGAGACGCATCTATTTTTGGACATGCTGTGCTCTACGAATTTTCCAGAATTTATATTCATAATTTTGTGAAATAATTTACATATTCAAAAAACTAACCTCAATACGGTTCTAATGCAAGAAAGTGGGCCACCTTTGGGGTCCGAAGCTATAAGTAATGGCTTCTGAAAGATGAAGGAAATCCTAGATGACAATTCTCCAAAATCGGCTAAAAAAAACCCTAGAATTTATAAACTGAATACTGTATATATATAGTAGAGATAGAGAAGCCACGGCTAAAGAACGTGCCATGTGGCGTCCATCCGCTGCTGCCCGCTCGGATCGAACGGCCAGCGTTCAAGCCGGCTTGGCTCGGCTGAGTCCGAGTCGGATTAGGACTCGGCTCGGCTCAGCTCGGCTTGGTTTGGACCGCTTCACCCGCACCCGCCCTCTCCCTCTCTCACTGACCGCTGGGCCCCGCTGACTGGGCTGCGCTGGGTGACACGCGGGCCAGGCTGGCTGCTGACTGGACAGGTTAATTTTATTATTTTTCTTTTTCAGAAAATTAGTTTTTAATTCAGTTTTTCATAATTAACTCAAAATAAATGCTAAAAATAATCAGAAAATTTTCAGCAAAATTCTAGAACTTATATTTGATTATTTAGAACCTAATATAAAAGTTGGAGATATTTTTAATTATGTTTGACACTAAAATAAATTCTTTCAAATCCTAAGAAATTAGTGTTACTAGTTTTTATTTAACCAAAAAATTATAAAAAAATCCCAATAGCCCCAAATTAGCCTAATAACAACATTTAAGCTAGAATTTCAGGATATAGAGGTTACAGAGGGAGATTCAGGTGGTGGATGTGGACAGTTTGGAGGATGTGGCTGTGGCCGTGGGGGTCGATGGGGTGGTTGAGGAGGTTATTGGACGAACCTGCTGGTAGCAGAAGGCGATGAGGTAACTGATGGCGCCTATACTGAGGAGGACCAAGCACTGCTGGGCATGTTGGAGGTACTCAGGAGAAAGAAGAGAGCGTCAAGCGATGGAGACATGAGGAGCGAGACTGAGGAGGCGTCTACCTCAGTCTTCGTCAGAGACAACATTGCCATGTATGTCCATCCATCGGAAGGTACTGACGACTCACTCGCCCTTGCAACTATGTCTTCTCTTAGATCGTCGGTCTGGATTGTCGATTCGAGCGTGTCTCGACACGTGACAGAGAATGCTAGTGAGTTTTCTTCCTATACTCACCTAGCATCAGCCGACATTATTCAAATAGCCCATGGTACTTTCTAGCCAGTGGTTGGTAAGGGTACTGTCGATTGTACAGGTTTAGTAAAATTATCCAATAGTTTGCATGCTCCTTCTTTTTCAGTCAGTCTTTTGTCCATTAGTTCTATAATCCTCAAACTAAAATGCATTGTCTCTTTTGATATTCCTAAGGTGATATCTTCCAAGAGAAGGAGACGGAACAAAAACTTGGGACTGGCACTTGGCATGAAGGACTGTGGTACCTGGATCGGGAAGGGCTTGATTTGGCATTGGTGTCTGTGGCAGAGAGGGTAGGAATGGGAGGACAGAAGATTGAGTGCCGAAGATATACTAATACTCTACCACAGGTGGTTGAGGTGCTCCTCTTTTGGTATTTTGAGTAGGTTGTATCAATCTATTTTTTAGAAAGCAAATAAGGACAAACTAGTATGTGATGCATGTGATTTAGAAAAACTTACTATGAGCTCATATGTTAGTGCAGGCCATAAGAGGTCTTCTATTTTTATATTATAAATTCTGATGTTTGGGGGCCGTGCGCCACAACTACTATGAATGGTTACAAGTATTTTATTTTTTTATTGATTGTTCCTCTCATGTCACCTGGCTGTATTTGATGAAGAATAAGAGTGATGTCTTTGTCTATTTTTTTGACTTTCATAAACATGTCCAGACTCAGTACAGAGCAGTGGTGAAGGTACTGAGGTCTGATAATGGGACAGAGTATACCAACAAAGCACTTGAGGAATACCTGTCAGCCCAAGGGATACAGCATCAGACCACCTGTGCATACACACCAGCTCAGAATGAAGTGGCAGAAAGGAAAAACAGACACCTTCTGGAGATGGCAAGGAGTATGATGATCGCCATGAATGTCCCACAGAGTCTGTGGGTGCATACAGTGTTGACAGTAGCTCAACTGATCAACATGATGCCCTCGAAAGTACTGGGATGAAAGTCTAAATGTGAGATATTGCAAGAAAATAATAGTGGAATACTCCCGCTGAATGTGTTTTGCTACGTATATTTTTTGAAGGACAACAGAACGTTTCTTGGGAAACTTGAACCTAGAGTAATCAAGTGTGTCTTCGTGGGCTATTCGGTGACTCAAAAGGGGTACGTGAACTGGATCCCAGTAGAGAAGAAGAGGTTTGTGAGCATGGATGTTCACTTCAGGGAGCTTGATCCATACTACCGTCAGGAGGGAACCTCATCCATGGGCAACTAACCTGACACTGAGAGTATGAGGTGAGAGAGGGGGATTGGTGAGAGTATAGTGACCGATTTAGGAGTTTGGCATAGAGGAACGGTTGAGCAGGAGAGTGAAAAGGAACAGGGGGAAGAGATGAGAGGTGTTAGGCCCACGGCTCAGAAAAAATTACTTACCTACAGCAGAAAAGGAAAGCAAATTGCAGGACCAGTACCTATAGTGCCAGTGCCAAGTCCCATGGTTGCGTCCGTCTCGACTCCGGAGACACCTACACCACCACCACCAGATTTTTCTTCAGGTGATATCATTTTTTCTACCCTTCCCACATCATTATCAGTACGAAGGACCACTCATAGTAATGCCAAAAATCTTCCTAATAGATATTGTTGGGACCTTGCTCAGTTTATTTTATATGATAACTTCTCTTCTTCTCATAGAGCATTCATTGCGTCTTTGGATAGTATTACTGTAACTAACAATTGGCAGGTTGCCAAGAATGATCAAAAGTGGAAAGCGGCGAAGCACGAAGAGTTAGGGGCTCTTGAGAATAACCACACTTAGGAACTGGTAAAACTGCCAGAGGGGAAGAGGGCAGTCAGATGCAAGTAGGTCTTTACAGTGAACCAGAACCCAAATGGACAGGTTGAGTCCTACAAGGCTCGACTGGTGGCAAAAGAATACAGTCAGGCGTACGACATTGACTACGACGAGACTTTTGCACTAGTGACGAAGATGGGCACCGTCAGGACCTTGATTTCTTTGGCATCGAATGATGGATGGAAGCTACACGAACTGGATGTGAAGAATGCATTTCTTTATAGAGATCTAGTAGAGGAGGTGTACATGGAGATACTACCAGAATTCTGTACTGATAAGACAGTGGACAAGGTCTACTGGTTGAAGAAGTCCCTCTATGGACTGAAGCAGTCTCCTCGAGCGTGGTTTGACAGATTCAGGAGGGTGATGATAGGGATAGAATATCGGTAGATCAACGATGATAACACTGTATTTTTTTGTCCGAGTGGAAGCCACATCACCATGCTTGCGGTGTATATGGACGATATGATTATCACAAAACATGATGAGCAAGAGATTGCCCGACTCAAGGGGAAGCTTGGCAAGGAGTTTGAGGTGAAGGACCTTGGCCTTCTTCGGTACTTCCTTGGGATTGAGATTGCTCGAGAAGTAGAGAAAATTGTTCTTTCTCAGAGAAAGTATGCGCTGGACCTTCTCACACAGACAGAGAAGTTGGGATGCAAACCTGCAGAGACGCTGATCAATCAGAGATTCAAGCTGGGTGCTGAGGCTGGAGAATCAGTTGACCGGGACAGATACCAGAGACTGGTAGGCAAGTTGATCTATTTGAGCCACACTCATCCTGATATCTGCTTTGCAGTGAGTATGGCAAGCCCCTACGTGCATGACCCAAGGAAGGGTCATATGGGCGTACTGTACCATATTCTGAGATACTTGAAGGGTGTCCAGAAAAGTGGCTGATATCAGGAAGAATGATCACGTGAGCATCGAGGGCTACTGCGACTCTGCCTGGGCTAGCTGTGCTGATGACAGGAGGTCTACCTCGGGCTATTGCATATTTTTAGGAGACAACTTGGTCTCTTGGAGGAGTAAGAAGCAGTCAGTGGTGGCCAGATCGACAGCTGAAGTGGAGTACAAAGCTATGGCCTTGAGAGTTGCAGAGCTTCTATGGCTGAAGAGTATGCTGCTGGAGCTAAAGCTGGATCAAGGAGGCATGATGAAGCTGTGGTGTGACAACCCGTCAGCCATCAGTATCGCCAACAATCCAGTGCAACATGACATGACCAAACACATCGAGATCGATAGGTTTTTCATCAAGGAGAAGTTGGACAGTGGACTACTGGAGCTAGGCCACGTTCCAACCAAGGATCAGGTAGCAGACAGTCTGACCAAGGGGCTTACCTCTGTAGATGTGATTAGAGGATGTGACAAGATGGGCTTAGTGAATATCTTTCGCCCATCTTGAGGAGGAGTGTTGGTATATTAGAATGTATTAGGAGGTTTTATGTAAGATGGAGGATTGCAAAGCTATATATATATATATATATATATATATATATATATATATATATATATATATATATATATATATATAGCCAAGAGATGATAATAATATATAGAACTCCAAATATTCTACATAAACTTATCCATATGGCACAATCACTGGATTGGCAAACTTGTTTGAGTTCAAAGCCTTACTGTTGGTGAACAATTCTGGAGGATTATGGAATAGGGTTTTGAAAATCTCAGACTTGCATTGACTATTTTTCTATATCTTTGAAGGGTTATCATGTGATCAATCCTTTTTGGGCTTATTCTTCGGGCTTTGATTTGAAGTTTGGGGAAGTCGTGGTGATAGTGTTTCTGGAAGTCGTCTGCTAAGTTTAGAAAGCCCCATGATTTTGCTCAAGATTCAGTTAACAGTGATTACTTTCTAATTTTGGGGTTTTATTTTTTGGTGAGGCCTCTTTGCAACTAAAATTGGGTGAAGTTTGGAACTTTGGTGAATGCTATAATAGAATGCTCCTTTTAATTTACATTTTGCCCAATGTAGCATATGGTTACATAAATGGATGATCTTGCTACATTAGGTAATAGAGCTCAAAGAGAAACTTTTCTGTTGTGTTGCAGTGAGAGCTTATCTGAGGATGAAGAGTTTGAACAGAGAGAGCTGGCTTCAATGGTTGTTTCAAAGGTTGTATGTTGTATGCAAATTCTTTATTGTTATCTTTCTCGTCAATGCCACATAACTAATATCCAATTTATCTCTATGAAACTTTTTGTTTTCTTCCTCTTGTGCCAGGTGACCTTTTACTACCTTGGTGAACTTAATGACTCACTAGCATACGCACTTGGGGCTGGCTCTCTGTTTGATGTTTCAGAAGATTCCGATTATGCTCATACACTACTTGGTATGGATGATATTTCATATTTCATTCATTTTACTTGTGCTTATTGTCTCTTGCTAATCTCTTTGGTGTTGTATTATTTAGCTAAGGCTATATATGAGTATGCAAGCATCAAGTACAAAACTGCAACAAGTATCAAAGAAGGAAATTCCTTGGATCCTAGATTTGAAACCATAGCGGAGAGAATGCTGGACAATTATGTTCTAACTCCATTCGTCTAGTTACTTATATTTAACTTACCAATTTGATTTTGTCATACTATGTTTGATGCAGGTGCATTTTGGATGGAAAATATCAGCAAGCTATGGGAATGGGGGTCGAGTGTAGGAGATTGGATAAACTGGAGGAAGCAATTACTCGCAGTGACAATGTGCATGGGGCTCTTTCTTATTGTATAAATCTTCCCCATTCTTTTGTGAACCACAGAGAATATCGTTGTGAAGTAAGAGCTTTTCCTAACTAGAATATATCATTGACTCACAAATAGAAAGCTAGTGATATTAAGGTAGAAGAAATCAGGACATAAAATGATTAGGAAGGAGAAAGGAGGTGTAGCTGGAGTAACCTATTTGCAGTTTTATATTACCGAAAAAGTATCCACAATGTACATGGAAACAGACACTTCACATTTTAGTATGAATTTGCCGAAGAAGTGTTATCGTTAAGTTAAAAATGACAGTTATTGAGAAAAAGAAGAGGTTAAAATGTGATGCTGAAACTTTCTGCTTTATGACTTCCAAACGTAATTTATCTTCTTTTCCTTCATGTCACTTTAATGTCGTGCTGGAAGTGAAATTGATACCCCTGAGTAGAAGTAAAAGTGATAAAGTGATTCTGTTTATACAAAGTGCATGTGGAAAGTATATCCTGTTTTAGTTCACTGCATTTGTTCTTGCAAAAGCATTTGGGCGCTTACTTGAAATTCTCCATAATTATGGTTTCTTAGAATCACATGCTTTAGTTCAGTGCATTTGTTCTTGCACAAGCATTTGGGCACTTGAAACTCTCCATAATTACGGTTTCTTGCATAATCCATCAAATAGTTATTAGGGAATCTCTTGCTAAACGAGTGGAGTTTTCTACTACAATGTTTTTCTTCTATTCTAGTTCTCATACTTCCTTTCGGTTCTTAGGTTTTGCTTAATGCCATCTTAATTTCCTGTAACTATAGCTTCTTTCTTTGCTTTTCTGTACCTATTAAAGAAACTTTATTTTAATTCCCAAAAAAAAAATTAACTCCACTCATATGGTATTTCGAACAAATCACTGCCTATACTATCAGTAGCCCATTCGTGAACTGGGGAATTGTCTTTAAAAAGATGAAAAAACACCCAAACTACTTGTTACGACTTGGAAACCTGCATCACTTTCTTGATGATATAATTTATGCTGATTGACTTGATCTTTTGGAATCATACTTTCTTTCTTTTTCTTTGGTTCCTTGAAAGATGATAACCTCTATGCCCTTATCAGGTCACTCTGAAATCATTTCAAGTATAATTGCGCACATGTGATACGATTTCTGGTTGGAACAAGTTGTTGACATTATGTGAGTAGATATTGCACTAATATTAATGTTTCTAATTTTAATGCTTTTGCACTGTGCACAATTCTAAATCAGTTTCTTCGATATCTAATATTTTTCTATGATGTAGATGATTCAACTTACATGGGTATGTTAAATATGCTTTGGGGTGTCTTACAAGTTTTCATAGTAAAATTAGTTTTTTTTTCAAGTTTTTGATTTGGAAGTCACAGGATTTTCGAAAGTTCATTTGTCCACTAGTTGATTGGTTGCAAACAATATGGATTATAAAGGAATATTCTTATAGATATGGGAGGTAATATGGAAAAGCTATTTGGTAGACAATTTGAAACTGCGAATCGAGGGGTTTAAAATTTTTCCAAGTGTCTAAGAAAATCATCGATTTCTTTTACTACGACATGAGGTTTTGATTATCTTGTGAGTTGCTTATCTATGCATCTAAATGCTCCCTTAATCTAGAGAAATTAGCGGATGGTGCATATCACTCCTTACAATTAAGATTCTTAAGTAAAACTCTTCATGCAAATCGACAAACAGAGAACTGTGATTAGGACAAGGTTATCTAGAGCATAGCACCTCAGGTTTAGCTTAAAGTACTCTTTGGGTGAATAATGTGGGTTCAGTACAAACTGTAAGCCTTTATCCAAATTTTGCAACAGTATAGTACCATGAGCCGGAGAATACATTTCAGCCTATTGTTTAATAACTGGTCATGCCAAAATCCTCACACCAACTCCGTGACAACCAAGTCATCTAAAAATCTCGGGGTAAAATGCTTAAGCAGAATTCCTCTATCCATTCCTTCCTGATAACCTATTTCTATGAACACTGCTCATAATATTACTCTGAGATGCTCTGTATGATACGTTTAAGATATGGGGGAAGCCTAAAGCCTAATTGCCCTTGCTGTAGCTTCAGTATTAATGGCCATCTCGCCACCCTCAGGAGTATAGTTCCATGTAGTAGCAATGTTTGGGCATCTTCTTCCTTTGTCTTCAAGTTTAGATTAATGTAACTTCCATCTATCTTAATTTTGTAGTTGTATCTGCTTCAACTAACGATGTTCCTTTCTCTTTCAGTGGACAATGGTGATCATGATACTTCAGAAAGAAACAGAGTCTATGTACCAAAGTTTCGAAAATGCTGTCAGAGTTGAAGAAGGCCATAGCGTCCTCGAACCGGTTTGCTTTGAAGAGAGTGACGACGACTCGACGTCTGGCTCGAGCCCGAATTGCCTGTGATCTTAACATACTGTACAAGAGAAAATCACATACATTGGACAGACACCTTCTTATTTGATGACTGTACCACATTTGAAGAGGAGACCTTTGGCTGATATCCTGCACCCGCAGGCAGATTTCTCGTGTTCTTGGACTTTAAACAAAAATGATAACATAACTTCCTTTTGGGTCTTAAGAGTACGCAAAACATCCTCATTGTGTTCTTTCTTTATATTGGAAATTTTGTAGGACAACTGATATTAGAAAGTACATGTTCTCAATTGGTATCCTTCGTCACGAGTATGTCAGAAAGAAAGGAGAACTGTGTGGCGAGAACTGTAGTTGTTAGAGTAATTTGCTTAAACAATGTCCATTATAATTGATGCAGAAATTCGAGTGTGTAAAGAATTCAAATACTTTTCCCTATTCAAAGCATCAAACATATCAGAAAGTACACTTGGTCTTATGCCAATTTACCAATCCTGTTGTGTGTTACTTTGTAGGATTTGCTACACCACTATAGCAGGACCGGGGTATCATTTTGCTCTTCTTCCTCATGTTTTTTTTTTAACTTAAAAAAAAAAGTAGTTATGAGCGACGACATTTGAAGAAGACAAAATCCTTTTGGCTGCAATTACTAGTGACATGAATTAATTGTTTGCTGAGCCTTTTACTACTACTACTACTACTACTACTACTATGTTTTTGCAGATTGCTAATAGAAAGAAAAAAAAAAAACAGAAAGAGAGAGAACAAGGGGTTAAGAGGTTGAAACTTCTGCAAGTAGTGAACTATAATAAACTTAAAGGTTTCAAATACTACATGATGGGTAAATATCAGCAGGTTGTCTTCTTGTCTTCTAGTTGTCAATATTTTCCTTCTGCCTAAGACAATCATGAAGAGTATTTGAATTCCAATTCATTATCTTGTATATTCTGTCATATATTGTCACAAAGATGTCAGTTTGAAATATTTCCTTCTCTCAGGAGTTGAAGAAGTTTTGTGTTTTCCTCCTCCTTAAGAGGTCAATTTTTCAATAGTTTGTTACAAATTCCCCATTGCCCATCTTCAACACTCCACAGTCGTCTGTTGTGTAAGTAGCAAATAGTGTCATATTATGAGATTCGTGCACTGAAGCACCTGAGTCCACCAGCCAAGAGTTGTCATCGTAGGCGAGGTTCATAACTACCTCATCACCTGCAATGATCACATCGTCTCCATGTGTCGAGGCCGCAGATGTAGTGTTCTCACTTTTCTTCCCATTGTCGCTCTTCTTCTCTCTCTTACAAACGAAATAGTTTCGCTTGAATTAAAACATATATATGTTTGTGTACTAACTCTTTCACGATATATAGACCAGGTAGAAATATTGGAAATTGGTTTGAGGGAGATTCGAGCAGTGTCAAAGCTATTGTTCTCGTCAGTTAGGGACATCACCTTCTTTGAGTTCTATGGAGTAGCTGATCTAATCACAATATGCCGTAAGAAAACTTCAAATTGTGGATTTCATCTTAACTCAATTTATACCAAATAATATATTGTGGTTTGTCATCGCAGTTGGAGGAAGAAACAAAAAAGTTGTGGAGGCATTTGCAAGGAATGGTAGTAAAAGGTTGTCCTTTTGTTCCTTTATACTTTTAACTATTTACAGGTTTTTTTGATACAAATCTGAAGATATATTTACTGCTTGACATATTTCACCTCTTTCTTTTATGTGATTTCATTGAAAGGTCGTTTGATGAGTTAGAACTACAGGTAAATTTCAGATAACTACGGCTAAATGTTCCAAGAATGTTAATAACATATCATATAAGGAATATAATTTTTGACTTCAAAATACATATTCCCATCTTAGTCTTATTTTCATTTGAGTTTATTTTCAGGTGGTTAACAAATCTTTGTCGTACAAGTATTACAAATCTTTTGCTAGTAACTCTTACATGGAAGGTAATATCTTTTTTTATTCCTTACCGTTCTTTCACATCTTTACTAATTCTAGGAGGATTTCTTGATCAAGATACTCTTATATGGAAAGTGATATCCTTTTTTTTATTCTCTAGGGTTCTGCTTGAAAGTTTTTGAGCGTATTGTTGACAATTTTTGAAGGTGATGTTGACAGTTTTGAGGGTGTTGAAAGTTGAAGCCTGGGAAAGCTGCTGACTAGTGGATGTGATTTAGTTTAATCTCTAGCATATATGTATTTTGATCTATTTTAGAAAATATAATTAAGATGGTGGTATTATGTACTTTTGGAACGAGATTAAATAATATTTTTAATTCGAAATGAATGTTTTGAGCGTTTCTTAAATTGATGTTGTACCTGCTTTAGATTTTTTTTTTAAATTGAGCAATATTTGAGTTTGCTTTTTATAATACTTTAAAAAGTGATGTATATGTGCATTGCAATTATAACAGATTGAAAAGTAAGTGTTATATGTAGATTTTCTATTTATAATGCTTTGGAAATAAGTGTCATATATATGAATCTTATTTATAATGCTTTGGTAAATAAGTGTTATATATGTTTATCTTATTTATAATATTTTTAGGAAAAAAAGTGTTATATATGTACAAAACATTTATGACGCTTTTAGAAATATTTATAACACTGGTTTTTATAACGCCTGATGTCACTACCACATTTTATGACTGGAGATATTTTGGTTATTTCATAATTAATTACTTTTTGTGCAAGTTGTATATTTATTTATAGTATTATTTTTTATTGATAGATATTATATTATATTTTGGACTTGTGTTAGTGGACCTAACCAGTTTAGAATTGACTCTTGGACCAACATTTATTTTAGTTAGACTTGAGTCCAACAACAAGTCTAATTCATTAAGTTAATAATTTAATTAGTTAAACCATTTGGAATAGAACCTTCCTTCCTTAATCATTTTCTTCATGACAAGCCAATAGGGACCTTGTAGTCATTTTACACTTGTTTGTATCTCAAGGAAAGGGGTCGGCCATAGGGGTGGAGAGAGCCTCTCTCTCTCTCTCTCTCTCTCCCTCCCTCTCTCCATTTCATTCATTCTAAATTTAGATCTATAATTTTTTTTCCCAAATTCTCTCTTTCCTACACAAATCCCTACCCAATTCTCTTTCAATTCCTTCTCTACTCACCATTGGAGGCTATTGGAAAAATGAAGAGGCAAGGATCTACAAGGAGGTGAAGGTACACAAGTTAAGGGCTTTTTGCATCCAATTGGAGACTTTTATTGGGAATCCATCTCCTAATAGGTACATTTTTGAATTTTCCTTCTAATTAAACTCTAAATCTATAGTTTAATCATTTGGAACCCTCTCGTGTACTAGGACTACATATAGGAAGAAGAATTGACTACTAGGGACCCCTATTTTGGATGTTATAGTGTGTTTTGTTTCCAACTTGGAGGAAATCCGAGATTGGTGTACCATGTATTTGTTAATAGGTCAATTGGACCAAATTAACATGTGTTTGGTTGTGTGGGACTAGTGTCGTATCCACAATTAGATTTGTATAGGCCATATCATGGTAATTTGGTGATACGGGTTAATTTAGGGGTTTTTTCTTCGATACGGGGGTTTGAGCATGTCACATTTTGTCACAAACACGTAGTTTAGTAGCTAGCACTTTGTGTTGCATCTATTTATGATTCTGGACTTTCTCATATCCTTTGTGATACATTTAGTGTTGTGTGGGAGTTGTATCACTTGTGTATCATAGATTGAGTGTGATACGGGTACGGTGTACTCTACGTGTTTGTTATTTTACTTTCTATTTGAATTAAACTAGTGTGTAGCTATTTGAGTATTGTTATATATATATATATATATATATATATATATATATATATATATATATAGACCTATATAAAATGAGTATAAATATAGGTAGCTACACACTAGTCTATTAGCTATTTGAGTATTGTTATATATATATATATATATATATATATATATATATATATATATATAAAGAGAGAGAGAGAGAGAGAGAGAGAGAGAGAGTTGTATTGCACTGTTTTGAGTTTTGTGTGGACTGATTTGGTTCACTCGTGGACTGTCAAGAGGGAGTTGGCGTTACTATGAAGAGGAGGTTGTGATCGACTGCATTGAGGTATAGTTTTTCTACTGTGAAGAGGACAGAGCAGTCGGCTTGTACCCACTGTTGTACCAACACCAGCTGATGCAGCACATGAATGCATATAAGAGCTGCTACAACTCATATTCGGGGGGGGGGGGGGAGGGGATGTTTTTGGTGATTGATATTAAGAAGTATGGGTTGATGTCTATTAGTTTAGTTTAGTTAGATATCATGTTAAAAATTAAGTACAAGTTTGTTAGTTGATTAGTTGGGTTGACAGTTAGCTTGCACACAAACACACACACACACACACACTATATATATATATATATATATATATATATATATATATATATATAAAAGTTAATGTTAATAATTGTTAGAGTATGTTAGATCTCTATTTAGTATTAAATGAGAGGTTGGTTTGATGACTGTTAGTTGTATATGGTTAGTAGTAGTATGTTAGTATGGTCTTGTTGGTAAGTTGTATGTTTTAAGTTAGTTATCAGTTATTATGCAATGACTGATAGTTGTTAGAATGAGATGTCAAGTATGAGGGTAGTGTTAGTTTACATTGATGTCAGTTGTTAGTATATAATGCGGTATGTTGGCTAGAAGTTAGGGATATATATGTTATGATACATGCTAAGTTGGTTAGTTTATGAGTATTAGATACTTAAGTTAGTGTGTTTATATATATATATATATATATATATATATATATATATATATATATATAGCTAGTTAGCTAAGTGTTGCCTAGAATAGTATTACCTTGTGTTACCAAGGTAATTGCTATGTATTGGAGTTGACACAAGGAATGGGGTCAAGATGGGTTAGATAGTGTGATACCAAGTTGGCTTGAAGCCAAGGTATCCATTAGCAATAGTTTTAGCTAAAGGGTATTCGTAAATTTTATATTTGTATATTTTGTATAGTATTTTCATATATAAGATATTATATATCCTACGATACGATATAGTATTGATATACTAGTATTCTAATATAGTTAGTATAACGTAGATACATAGTGTATAGACCCAATATCCTAGAGATGGACTCACACAACCTAGAAATAGCTAGTTTGACCAAGTTTGACCTAATTTGACCTAGAAATTGCTTTATGACCTAGATTTAGACTAGTTTAATATATTTTTATTCTAAAACCTTATATTGATATAATATTCCATATTTATTTAGGTCTTCGAGACACCGTTTCGGACATTTTTTATATTGTTCACCGAATTTTAAACCAGTACATTCTCTGACATTTTTTCATTTATGATATCTTCTATGTTTCTTGTATTTAGTGTAGATATCCTTGATTTTTTGACACTTGGTTACACAGATTGGTATTCCTGGATCCCGTCATGAGATATTATTCCTGGTAGTTCCTGGCATATCTTTTGGGCGAGCTCCTTTGTTCTTGTAATGTATGGACACTGATTCATGAGAAGATTAGCTCTCTTCTCATAGAATCCTATGTCATAGCGTGCCATGGTTGGATCTAATATACCAGTCGGGGGCAAAAAGTATTTAATGTAGATATGAGATCATACCCCGCAGTTCTTATTTTGCTTATATAGTGTTACTCATACACCGTACTTATGATTAACCAGACCTATGGTTCTTGAGCAGTACCCAAGCCGATCATATGTTGTCACTAGTACTCACTCACTTAGATAGTTGTATCTCTTTATTTTCATATATGATATTCGTACCTCTTGTATGTATTTCCCACATTCTGTATATTCCTTCTATGCTATATATATCTTGTATATGCTCTCTATTTACTGTTACATAATTTTTATCATTTATTGGAAATACTGTTAGAGGTTTACTTTGTTCCTTTTCTGACTGGATATATTTTTGCCAGATGACACTGAGGAGTGGTATCCCACTCCCTACGGGCCTTAGGACGTAGTTGATTTAGAAGTAGAGACTTTGGCTCAGGAGGTACTCATCCCGGTTGAGACAGACGATACTTTACCAGTAGCTTAGTAGATAGGCTTATATTGTACTGGATTTGTCTCCAGCTTTAACATTTAGTATTTTATTACATTTGAGACGCATTGGATATTATCTTCTGTCTTTTGAGTCATATTTTTGTTGACCCTTCAGTTTTTTATATCATATTCGTGCTTTGTTCCATCTCATAGTTCTGTGATTGAGTATTCATATTTGATTAGTGGCATTATATATCTTGATGATCCTTATTGTTAGATAGTATAGTTTATCCAAATAACGTTCTACCATCGATGCTGCAGCTTAGGCTGAACGTTGTTCATTGCTCATACCCTTACACCGGGTGCGGGTTGTGACACATTTTTAGTGGTGGCCCATGCAGGTCCTCGAGGTCACAATTAGTGCGATTCATAGTGGTGCTATGATTTGAGTTCTATTACAAGCCTATTTCAATATATATGATATAGGCTATAGGCTTAGAATACTCAATCACATCTAGAAAAAAAATTATTGTTTATTTTAATTGTTCTCCCTTGATATTTGATAATTGAGCTTTAACTGTCCTTCTTTGAATACATTCTATCTTATACCATATTGATTATTTTCTTCCACTTTGCCTCATGATGCCGCCTAACACTCGATCACAGCAGAGAGGAGCAGCTTCTCAGAGATCTACGACATTTCGAGAGCCTGCACACGTCACTTCTCTGGTGATTGGCATATCAGCTTTATTTGGGGGTCCACCTCCAGTACGGAGGACTATTCCAGTTATGTCTGAGGGACTTCTACCTCCGCCTCCTGTGCCGACAGATGTGACTCAGGTGTTCGTATTATTTTGAGAGATGATGGAGGATCAGAGGGCCCAGTTAGAGGCTCACCAGAGGTAGACCGATGTGTTACGACAGGATATTGAGAGTGCTTATCAGCTTTCCCTTGCTGCAGTAGAAAGATAAACTTTGGTCCAGCAGCAGGTTGCTTCGCAGGTTCTTCGGCCGGGTAATATCCAGGACTTCAAGAAGCTGGAACCTCGGGTCTTTAAGGGGATCAAGGGCATTGTCTATGCTGATGATTGGCTAGAGGATATCGAGCGTCTTATGAGGGTGTCCTTTCTTGCTGAGGATCTGAAGGTTGAGGCAGTGGGACTTCAGTTGTACGATATCGCCCGCACTTGCTTCAGGAATGGGCCACTTCTTGCTAATGCAGGACCATCTTCGGATGTGTTTAAGAACCTCTTCAAGAGAAAGTTCTTTGCTTGGGTGGACAGATTGAACTTGGGGAAGCCGTTTGAGAGCCTTACTCAGGGGAGCATGTCCATGGAGGAGTACGCCGCAGAGTTCGGGAGGTTGAGCCGATTTATGGAGTACTTGGTGAGGGAGCTAGAGGTTCAGGCTATCCACTTCCGTGAGGGTCTTAACTGGGAAGTGAAGATCCTTATTCTGTCTTTCTATGAGACATATTATGAGATACTTGCGGAGGTACACAAGGTTGAACGGGAGTTGATCTTGTAGCCCAATAGAGACCACGATTCTTTTGTGGGGGCTAGTAGCAGCGCAGTGCCTGCTAAGCATCTTCATCTCCAATCTAGGGCTTTTCAGTAGCCACAACAGTACCAGGCTCCAACTAGGATGCCTGATCACCAGGCACCACAGCAGCAGTAGAGACTCACCGCACCCTTCCTGCCACTACTGCAAGAAGCTCGGCCATATCTGAGATGTTTACAGGAGGAGGTTGAAAGTTGTCCTTCCAATCCTCGTTGTGCAGCTCAGGGAGCAGCTCCAGCTCAGAGAGCACAAGAGAGACCACCTGCAGTACAGCTTAGGGGATGGCCGTTTTTGACCCAACATCAACGTTACGCCCATCACCAGCATTAGGAAGGTGAACCTCAAGGATGAGCGTTTGCTATGACGGTCGAGAAGGCCCAACCCACCGGAGATATCATTGCAGGTTCTATTCTCCTTGATTATATTCTAGCTTTAGTATTATTTGATTCAGGTGCTTCCTATAGTTTTGTGTCTGTTTCTTTTGCTCTAAAGCATCATTTGGTAGCTGAGTCTTTTTTTAGGACTTGCAAAATCATGACCAGTGAGGCATTGTCTTAGTTAGTGATGTTTGCAAGGATCGAAGAGTTACTCTGGGAGGCCGGAGGCTGAGAGCATGTCTACTTCTGAGCTATGGTATTATACTCAGGATGGATTGGTTGAGTAGGCACCATGTTAGTATAGATTGCAGAGGAGGTTGATTTTTGTTTAGTCCACCATGAGAGCTAGAGTTTAAGTTTTCTAGAGGAGCTTTGGAACCTGGAGAAGGCATTATCTGTGGAGCTATGGTGGAAGACAAGGAGTTGCCGCATCCTTTGATATCAGAGTTCTTGGATGTGTTTCCTGAGGAATTGCCAGGATTGCCGCCAGATCAAGATGTTAAGTTCTCTATAAACTTGGTGCCAGGTGTAGAGATAATTTTATAGTATGTCTATAGAGTGAACAATAGCTAGCTGGTCGAGATAAAAAAACAAGTGGATGAACTGCAGGATAAGGGGATTATCAGATCCAGTTCTTCACCGTAGGGAGCCCCGGTATTATTTGGACCAAAGAAGGATGGATTGGTGCGCATGTGCATCGATTACATGATATTAAATAATCTTATTATCAAGAATAAATACCCGTTTCTACGGATTAACGATATGTTCGATTAATTGAGTGGCGCCAAGGTATTTTCCAATATAGACTTGAGATCAGGCTACCACTAGGTAAAAGTGAAGCTGAAGAACATTCTGAAGACTGCTTTTAGGACTTGGTATGGCCAGTACGAGTTCATGGTGATGCCGTTTGGGTTGACTAATGCCCCGATGTTGTTTATGAATTTGATGAACAAGGTGTTCCACCAGTACCTTGACAAGTTTGTGGTGATCTTCATCGATGACATTCTCATATACTCGAAGATGCTAGAGGAGCATGAGGAGTATATGCGAATTGTGTTGGATGTGCTGAGAAAGGAAAAGTTGTATGGAAAGCTGTCCAAGTGTGAGTTCTTCTTGAACAAGGTGGAGATCTTAGGGCACATTGTGACTGGTGATGGGATTTCAGTAGACCCGAAGAAGATCACAGTAGGGGAGTCTTGGAAGACCCCGAGTTCAGTGGCAAAGATCTAGAGTTTCTTGGGTCTGGCAGGCTACTACGTAAACTTTTTGCAAGATTTTTTGAGGATTTCTAAGCCAATGACCAGACTCACCAGGAAGGAGGCAGAGTTTGTTTGGACAGAGGAGTGCCAGGCTGCTTTTGAGGAATTGAAGACGAAGTTAACGTCTGCTCCTATTTTGATATTTCCATCAGGGTCTGGAGGTTTTACTATTTATAGTGATGAATCGGAGAAAAGTCTGGGTTATGTTCTTCAGTAGAATGGGAAGGTGATTGCCTACGCATCCAGGCAATTACGTTCTCATAAGAAGAACTATCTTACCCATAATTTAGAGTTGGCAGCAGTCATCTTTGCCTGGAAGTTGTGGAAATACTATCTATACGGAGAGCGTGTAGAGATCTTCACAGACCAAAAGAGGTTGAAGTACATTTTTACTCCAAAGGAGTTGAACATGAGACAGCGTTGGTGGCTGGAATTGATGAAGGATTTTGATATATTCTTACAGTATCATCCATGGAAGGCCAATGTAGTTGCTAATACTTAGAGCAGGTATCCGATAGCTATATTTTTTACGAAGGACCATTATTTGTTGGAGTATCTAGAGAGCTTGGGCATTGAGGTGATAGTTCCTGGGATTACGATAAAGATATAGGGTTTGCAAATACATTCAGAGTTGATGGAGAGGATCAAGGTAGCCCAGTATGAGGATGTGTCTCTGAGGAGCATCGGAGCTCAAGTGAGAGCAGGATTGGAGGATAATTTCACCATTGCTGATGATGGTTCTTTGCGGTACGGTACTAGACTGTGTGTACCTAGTGGAGAGTTGTGGGGGAAGGTATTGTAAGAAGCATATCTCTATCAGTATTCTATGCATCAAGGTGCCAACAAGATGTATCGGGATTTGCAAAAGAGTGTGTGGTGGTATGTTATGAAGAGGGAGGTAGCATACTTTCTATCCAGATGCATAGAGTGCCAGTAGGTAAAAGCCGAAAGGCAGAGGTCAGGCAGTTTATTACAGCCATTACCCATTCCATAGTGAAAGTAGGATCACATTACTATACATTTTGTGTCCGGACTTCCACGATATCCCGGTGGTAAAGACGCAATTTTGATCATTGTTGACAAGTTGACCAAGTCGGCCAACTTTTTGTATTTCAAGATGGATTTATCTACGGAGAAGCTGGTAGAGATGTATATGAAGCAGATCCAGGATACGTGGGGTTTCCGTCAGCATAGTCTCGGATTGGGATAGTCATTTTATTTCTTATTTTTGAAGAAGTTTGCAGGCCAGCTTTGGCACCCATCTCAAGTTCAGTACTACATATCACCCCCAGACGGATGGGCAGTCAGAGAGGACCATTCTGACTCTCGAGGATATGTTGTGCACCTGTGTACTAGATTTTGAGAGATCTTTTTAGGACCATCTTCATTTGGTAGAGTTTGCTTACAACAACAACTACCAGGCTTGTATAGAGATGTCACCATTTGAGGCTCTGTACAGTCGAAGATGCCGTACTTCCTTGTCGTGGAACGATATTGGAGAGAGAGCTTTGCTAAGGCCAGAGATGGTGGTAGATTCTGCAGAGAAGGTTAAGATAATTAGAGATAGACTTCGGGTGGCGTAGGTCTGATAGCGGTATTGGGCCGAGAGCCACCGGAGACCTTTGGAGTTTGAGGTAGTGTTATGTTTTTATTTTGTGATTGATATTGGTTATTTATTATAGATTAAGTTCTTAAGGTTGTGTTTTGTTCTAGGTTGGAGGTCTGGTGTTTCTGAGGATTTCTTCGACACGAGGCACGATTCGTTTTGGTAGAGGCAGAAAGCTTAGTTCGTGATTCATCCGTCCCTTCAGTATTCTCGAGAGGGTCGGTGCAGTTGCTTACAGACTAGACCTGCCACCTACATTCAAGGAGGTATAAAACGTGTTTTACGTGTCATAGTTGAGATGGTACGTGGCGGATCCTAGTCACATATTGTATCACTCGGAGATAGAGTTGTGCCCTACTCTTAGCTATCTAGAGTAGCCAATTGAGATTCTGGATTGGAGAGAGAAGGTGCTGAAGATCCTAGTCACCTTGGCACGCGTCGCATGGAGGCATCTCTCTCCGGGTGAATCTACTTGGGACAGGGATGCTGAAATGCGAGAGCGTTACACGTTCTGTTTTACTTTTCTAGGGGTAGTTTTGTCTTTAAATTTTGAAGACAAAATTATTTTAAGGGGGGGAGACTTGTCACTACCATATTTTTTGACTGGGGGTATTTTGGTTATTTCATTATTAATTAGTTTTGTTGCATGTTGTATATTTATTTATAGTATTATTTATTTGTTGATAGATGTTAAATTATATTTTGGACTTGTGATAGTGGACATAACTAGTTTAGAATTTACTCTTGGACCAACATTTATTTTAGTTAGACTTGAGCCCAACAACAAGCCCAATTCATTAAGTTAATAATTTAATTAGTTAAACCATTAGGAATAGAACACTCCTTCCTTAATTCTTTTCTTCATGATAAGCCAATAGGAACCTTTTAGTCATTTTACACTTGCTTGCATCTCAAGGAAAGGGTTCGGCCATAGGGGTGGAGAGAGCCTCTCTCTCTCTCTCTCTCTCTCTCTCTCTATTTTATTCTTTCAAATTTAGATCTAGAAATTCCTTTCCCAAATTCCCTCTTTCCTCCACAAATCCCTACCCAATTCTCTTCCAATTCCTTCTTTACTCACCATTGGAGGCTATTAGTGCAAAGAGAAGGCAAGAATCAACAAGGAGGTAAAGAGTGCACAAGTTAAGGACTCTTTGCATCCAATTGGAGACTGGTATTGGAAATCCATCTCCCAATAGATACATTTCAAAAAAATTCTTCTAATTAGACTCTTAATCTGTAGTTTAATTATTAGGAACCCTCTCATGTACTAGGGCTACATATAGGAAGAATAATTAAATACTAGAGACCCCTATTTTGGAAGTTATAGTATATTTTGTGTCCAATTTGTCCGAGATTTGTGTACCATGTGTTTGTCAGTAGGTCAATTAGACCAAATTGACATGTATTTGGTTATGTGGGACTAGTATCGTGTCCATAATTGGATACGTGTAGATCATATCATTGGAATTTGGTGATATAGGTTGATTTGGGGGTTTTTTCTTTGAAACGGAGGTTTGAGCATGTCATATTTTGACACGGATACGTAGTTGAGTAGCTAGCACTTCATGCTGCTTCTATTTATGATTCTTAACTTTCTCATATCCTTTGTGATACATTTAGTATTGTGTGAGAGCTGTATCGCAAGCGTATCATAGATTGAGTATGATACGGGTGCGGTGCACTCCCCTTGTTTGTTATTTTGCTTTTTATTTTAATTAGACTAGTGTGTGTATATATATATATATATATATATATATATATATATATATAGGTGTATTAGGTGTATGGATATTTTGAGCTAGAGTGAACTGATATAGAGTTCCATTGCACTGTTTATAGTTTTGTGTGGACTGGTTTGGTTCACTCGTGGACTGTCAAGAGGGAGTTGGTGTTACCGTGAAGAGGAGGGGGTGGGGGGTTGATCGGCTACATTGAGGTACTGTTTTTCAACTGTGAAGAGGGGGGAGCAGTTAGATTGTACCCACTGATGTACCAATAACAGCTGCTGCAGCACTGGGCTGCATGTAAGAGCAGCTACAGCTCGGAGTTCGGGGGGTGGGGGGGGAGGGGGGTATTGTTGGTGATTGATATTAGGAAGTGTGGGTTGATGTCTATTAGTCTAGTTTAGTTATATATATATGTTAAAAATTAAGAAAAAGTTTGTTAGTTGATTAGTTGGGTTGACAGTTAGCTCATGCATATATATATATATATATATATATATATATATATATATATATATAGGTTAATGTTAATAATTGTTAGAGTATTTTAGGTCTTTATTTGGTATTAGATGAGAGGTTGGTTTGATGACTGTTAGTTGTATATGGTTAGAAGTAGTATGTTAGTAAGGTATTGTTAGTAAGTTCTATGTATTAAGTTAGTTATCAGTTAGTATGTAATGACTGATAGTTGTTAGAATGAGATATCAAGTATGAGGGTAGTGTTAGTTTACATTGATGTCAGTTGTTATGATATAATGAGGTATGTTGGCTAGTATCAAGTTAGGGATATATATGTTATGATACATCCTAAGTTGGTTAGTTTATGAGTATTAGATACTTAAGTTAGTATGTTTATATGCATGCATATATATATATATATATATATATATATATATATATATATATATATATATATATATATATATATATATAAGTGTTGGCTAGATTAGTATTACCATGTGTTACCAAGATAATTGCTGGGTATTGGATTTGACCTAAGGTATGGGGTCAAGATGAGTTAGATTGTGTGTACCAAGTTGGCTCAAAGCCAAGATATCCATTAGCAATAGTTTTAGCTAAAGGGTATTAGTAAATTTTATATTTGTATATTTTGTATAGTATTTTCATATATGAGATATTACGTATCCTACGATACAATATAGTATTGATATCCTAGTATCCTAATATAGCTAGTATAGCCTAGATACATAGTGTATGGACCTAATATCCTAGATATGGACTCATACAACCTAGAAATAGCTAGTTTGACCAAGTTTAACTAATTTGACCTAGTTTGACCGTTTTGACCTAGAAATGGCTTTATGACCTAGATTTAGACTTGTTTGACTTATTTTTATTCCAAAATCTTGTATTGATGTAATATTCCATATTTAGGTCTTTGAGGCACCATTCCGAACATCTTTGAAACTTTTAACCGGATTCTAGGCGAGTACATTCTCTGATAGTTTTCCATTTATGATATCTTCTATGTTTCTTATATTTAGTGTAGATATCCTTTATTCCTTGACACTTGGTTATACAGGTTGGTATTCCTGGATCTGTACATTCTCTGAGATGTTATTCCTAGTAGTTCTTGTCGTATTTCTTGTGCGAGCCCCGTTTATTCTTGTACATATTTGGACACTGATTCATGAAAAGTTTAGCTCCATTCTCATGGAATCCCATGTCATAGCGTACCATGGTTGGATCTATTATACCAATCGGGGGCAGAGAGTATTTAGTGTAGATATGTGATCATACCCCGCAGTTCTTGTTTTTCTTATATAGTGTTACTCATACACCGCACGTATGATTAACTAGGCTTGTGGTTCTTGAGCAGTACCCAAGCCGATCACATATTGTCACTAGTACTCACTCACTTAGATAATTGTATCTCTTTATTTCCATATATGATGTTCGTACCTCTTGTATGTATTTTTTGTATTCCTGTATATTCCTGACATGCTCTATTCATCTTGTATATGCTCTATATTTACTGTTACATAATTTTTATTATTTATTGGAACTACTGTTAGAGGTGTACTTTGCTCCTTTCCTAACTGGATATACTTTTCTTATATGACACTGAAGAGTGGTATCCCACTCACTACGTGCCTCATAACGTAGTTGGTTTAGAGCTAGAGATTGTGGCTCAGGAGGGACTCATCTCGGTTGAGGCAGACGATACTTTACCGGTAGCTTAGTAGATAGGCTTATATTATACTGGATTTGTCTTCAGATTTGGCAGTTAGTATTTTATTAGATTTGAGACACATTAGATATTATCTTTTGTCTTGTGAGTCATATTTTTGTTGACTCTTCAGTTCATTATATCATATTCGTGCGTTGTTCCATCTCGTTGTTCTATCTCATAGTTTAGTGATTGAGTATTCATATTTCATTGATGACATTATATATCTTGATGATCCTTATTATTAGATAGTACAGTTTACCCAAATAACGTTCTACCGCTGATGCTTCGGCATAGGTTGGATATCGTTTACTGCTCGTACCCCTACACTGGGTGCGTGTCGTGACACATTTTTAGTGGTGACCCATACAAGTCCTCGAGGTCACGATTAATGCGATTTGTAGTGGTGCTCTGATTTGAGTGCTATTACTAGCCTGTTTCAAGATATAAGATATATGCTATAGGCTCAGAATACTCAATGACATCTAGGAAAACCTCTATTGTTAATTTTAATTATTCTACCTTGATATTTGATAATTGAGCTTTAACTGTCCTTCTTTGATTACATTCTATCTTATGCCATATTGATTCTTTTCTTCCGCTTTACCTCAGGATGCCGCCTAAGAATCGATTATAGCAGAGAGGAGCAGCTACTGTATCTGTCCATATAAAACTAGTAGGGATAGACCACCAAATAACAAGTACCATAAAGGAAGCCAATCTAGGAACTTAAACCAATAACACATGCAATACAAATACTGAAAACTAAAGACTGAATATATAGATCTTAGGAAAATAAATATCATAAAGCCTACAATAAGACATATCCGGATCTGATAATCAATAAGGAATAACAAGTGCAGAAGTAAAGGTGATCATGTAAATCCTAGGCTAATCGGCATATATTAATCATGTCAAATTATGTAAGTATGGCTTGATACTTTAACTAACTAGGGTTATCATAATCCTTAATTACTAACTTATAATGCAACGCGATACTAGCGTACTTCTAATCGCATTCCCCTGTAGCCAGTCCGGGATATGCATACACACAACCAACTGGATACTCCTCAAGATACGCCACCGTATAAACTACTAGATAATCCTCAAGATAACAGTACGAATAACTCAGAATATATGCAATCTAGAAAAATATCTAGCTATGTACTAAGTGAATCTCTAGTTATTTAACGCCTAACAGTTTCTTGTATGAATCTAGGTATGGCATTCCGTAGAATCCATCCTAGACATGATGCAGACAAATCAAGTTATAATAGTATATAAACATGTTAAATATACATTGCACAACCGGACTCATGTATGCCACGACAACTATCAAGCCGCATAAAACCAAGTGAAGCCAGGTAAATCCAAGTGAAGCCATGTCAATCCAGGTAAAGCCATGTACATCCCTGTGAAGTCATGTCCAACTAGATGAAACTAAGTAAAACCAAGTTAAGCCATGTTTGATGAAGCCAGATAAAGTCATGCTAAGTCAAGTCTGATGAAGTCATGTAAAGTCAAGTCAGATGAAGCCATGTAAAGTCATATCAAGTCAAGTAAATTAGGTCACCACGTGTAGCCTGGCAAAGCCGGGTAAAATTGAGTAAAGCTAAGTCAAGTCCAGTCTTGTTATTTGAAGTCTCCGCAAGTATCTCCGAGTATGTCTCATAAAATACGGAATGAGGATCTTCACTTCCCAGTTTAGACCCTCGCAAAAATAAATAGCCCGAACCTTCGGCTCTCTCACCAGATACTCTACAAATTGGCTCAACCTGCCGAACTCCGCAGCGTACTCCTCCACAGACATACTCCCCTGAATGAGACTCTCGAACTGCCTCCCCAATTCTAGCCTGTCTGCCCGAGAGAAGAACTTCTTCTTGAAAAGGTCCTTGAATACCTCCCAAGACTGTCCTGCGTCAACCAGAACCGGATCATTCCTGAACCAAGTATGAGCGATGTCGAACAGTTGAAGTCCTACCGCCTCAACCTTCAGATCCTCAGAAAGACGGGACACCCACATAAGATGCTCAATGTCCTCGAGCTAATCATCAGCATAGACGATGCCTCCCGTCCCCTTAATACCTTAGGCTCCAGCTTCTTGAAGTCCTGGATGTTGCCTGGCCGAAGCTGAGCAACCTGAGGAACAACTTGCTGCTAGACCGGAACTCCTCTCTCGACTACGGCACGAGCAAGCTGATGAGCACTCTCGATGCATTGCCGTAGAACGTCGGTTTGCCTCTGATGTGCCTCTGACTGAGCCTTCTGTGCCTCGAATATCTCATAAAATAGTGTAAACATCTGTGTCGCCTCTACTGGCACATGATGTGGAGGTGGAAGCCCCTCAGATACAGCTGGCACAATCCTCTGAGTAGGTGGTGGACCTCCGAAAGTAGATGACACTCCAATCACCAGAGAAGTGACTAGTGTAGGCCCTGGGGATGTCGTAGACCACTCAGAAACTGCTCTTCCCTGCTACGATATAGTCTTAGACGGCATCCTGAGACAAGCAAAAGAAAGAATCAATATGGCACATGATGTAAGACACTCAAGGAAAGGACAATTTAAGAGATCAAGAATCAATATCAAAGGGGAATAGTTGAATCAAAAGAATTTTTCTAGATGTGATTGAGTATCTCAGCCTATATCCTATATCCTATCGCAGGCTCGCAGTAGTTCAACTAAATTGTCGTACTACCACGACATCACATAACTTATGAAGCTCGACCTGTATGGGCCACTACTAAAAAAACGTGTCATGACCCGCACCCGGTGTGAGTATACAAGTCGGGAACAATGCCCAACCTACGCCGCAGAATCGGCGGTAGAAAGCTGTCTGGATAATCTATCTAGCAATATAAAGAACCACCAATAATAACAATATACTCAATCATAGATCTAAGATAGAATGAGCACGAATATGATAAAGAATAGAATAGTCACATACAACTCATGAGTCTAAAATAATACATCAATGAGTCTGAAAGAATACTAACAAATAAGCTGGAGATAAATCCAGTACAAGAAATACTAAGAAGCTACTAAACTCGGGTCATCTGTCTCAATCGGGATAAGTCCCTCCTGAACCAGGGTCTAAGACTCTAAACCCACAACATCTTGAGGTCCATAATATGTAGGGTACCAGTCCTCAGTGTCATCTGGGAAAAATATATCCAGTCAGGAAAGGAGCAGAGTACATCTCTAACAGCAGTTCTAATCAATGATAAAAACTATGTAACAGTAAATAGATGTGAATATACAAGATATACAATAGATACAAGAGATACACAATAAGGAAATACTGGAATAAATAGAAGAATAAATAATATGACAATGAACAAGAATACTAATGTCTAAGTGTGTGAGTACTAGCTTTAACATGTGATCGACTTGGGAACTTGCACAAGAGTATAATGGCCTGGCTGATCATATGTGCGGTATACGATCAACACTCACAAGGAACAAGACATGCACAAGGAGGGTATGATCACAAATCTACACTAAAGTACTCTCCACCCCCGACTGGTATAATAGATCCAACCATGGTATGCTATGACACGGAATTCTCTAGGAAGGTAGCAAATCTCCCCGAGAATCAGTGTATGTACATGTACAAGATAATCAATGAAACAAGACTTGCACAAGATACACCATATACAAGGAATAACATCTCATGATGAGATCCGGATATACCAATCCGTGTAACCATCGTGTCAAGAAACATGTATATCTATACTAGATACAATGAACATAGAGGATATCATAAACGAGAAACTATCAGAGAATGTACTCGCCTGAAGTCCAATGAATAGTCTCACAGATGTCTGATACGGTGTCTCAAAGTCCTAAATATGGAATACAACATCAATACAAGGTTTTGAAAAGAAAATAAGTTAAACTAGTCAACTTCTAGGTCAACAAGTCAATTCTAAGTCAAAAGTCAAACTAAGTCAACTCTAAGCCAAACTATGGTCAACCATGGTCAAACTATGGTCAACTGCCTAATTCTAGGTTGCAAAACTCTATAAAAGGATATTGGATTTAAATATTAAAGTCTAAGTCACAAAACCCATATCTTAAATACTAGGATACCGTATCTCTGATACGTAAATCTATAGGTAAAATATCACATACAATTGCCAAAACAATATTATTAAATAAAATCTTAAAGACAAACATCAAATAGGTACCTTGGTTTTGAACCAACTTGGTATCACAACATAAAATCATAATCTTGATATCCCAAACCCAATACCTTGGGTATTCACAATTACCTTGGTATTTACCTTGGTATCTCAAGGTAATACTCCAAACTTGTTTATACTAACTACCTGTAATATACGTATGCTATACTACTTATACTTATACTACAATAAAATTAATAATTTAAGAATACATTTACTTATATACAATATATATATATATATATATATATATATATATATATATATATATATATATATATATATATATATATCTATATATATATATCTATATATATATAAATATCTATTATAGAAATCTGCCGACTGTCACTAAAAACAGAAATAAACTGTCTCTGAAACTCTGATACGCTGCCCATTTAGTGACGGTTCTGCTCCGTTGCTAATCTGCTGTCTCTCCTGCTGCTGACTGTTCCTACTGCTGCTGCTGCTTTGGCGACGGATTACGGCCGTCGCTAAACTGCTGTCGCCGCTGCTGCTGAACGTTCCTGCTGCTGCTGCTGCTTTGTCGACGGGCTGCGGCTGTCACTATTGCTGCTGTTGCCTGCTATAGCGGCTGCTGCTGCTGTTGCGACTTCGCTGTTGTCGCCTTTGCCGCTGTGGCTAAAAACATTATATATATATATATCTATATATACTTATACATACCAATATATAATATATACTTATACCTAATACATGCAACTATTACATATAAATATACATACACTCCTACTCCTCATATGTATATATATATGTAGTAGCATATGTATATACATAACACCATATCTAATTACATATACATATAGCTTATACTTATAAGATATACCAATATGTACATAATATTACATATTACAATATAGTATCATATATATATACATAGCTATCCTCAAAATAAAATATGTACATAATAAATATATGGTACCATACACACATACATAGTATTATGTATATATATAACTATACATATATGTTTACCTATATATAATCATACAATAATATGTTACACACATTATATAAATAGAATTATAACAACATATAATTATCTATTGAACATAAGCATATCAATATATACTAATATACATAATTTTTTACCTACAATTAGAAGAATAGCCACCTAACAATATATACACTTATAGTACATACATAGATACATAGATCTAAGACACAATATTATACAAATATAATTACACAACAAAATATATATATATATATATATATATATATATAATTTTACATCACAATAACAAGAGAAATAGATCTACAATTTAAATTACACAACCACATGGATAATATCACCCCGTATCCCACTAGATCTATGATACGCTTGCGACACGAGTCCTCCACACATCCAAACATACCCCGAAGGATACGAACAAGTCATATATATTATTTATTAACAATACGAAGAGTCAAATACAAATCTATGTGTCCGTGTCAAAATGTGACATGCACAAAGTCCCGTATCGGAGGGAAAATCCCCAAATCAACACGTATCACCAAATTATTGGGATACGAGCTATACGTACCCAATTGTGGATATGACACTAGCCCCAAACACACAAGCACACGCCAAATTTATCTATAGGACCAATTGACGCACACAATAATTGTCAATCTCAAAATTTTCTCAAAATTGACACAAAAAGCACCATAACTTTCTCAATAGGCCTCCTATGAACACAAAACTAAATCCTATGGGTAGCCTATGCATATGGGTTGATTTTCCATGGTTAAATCTTAGATTTAGAACCTAAATTAATAGGAAAAACTGAATTATACCCATTGAGAGATGGATTCCCAATGAAATATCCAAATGTGATAAAATTGGCCCCCAACTTGTAGATCCTTGCTCCTCTTTGTAGATCCTTGCTTCCTCCTTCTAGATCCTTACTCTACTAGTCTCCAATGGTGATTTGGGATAGAATTGGGATAAAATTTGGTAGAGAAATAAAGTAGGAATAAAGGAATTTGGTTGAGGAAAATTCTAGATCTAGTTTCCAAATGAAAAGAGGAGAGAGAAATTATTTTTCCCTCTCTATATAGGCCGGCCCCCTTTCCCCTTCCTCAAGGTACCATGAATTATCCAATATACCCCTTGGTGCCTCTCATGAAGAAATAATTAAGGAGGGAAGCTTCTAGTCTAAAGGTTTAATTAATTTAATCCATCTCCTTAACAATGGGCTTTCTAAATGGGCTAAATTCTAACAATTAATTCATGTTGGTCCATGGGTCTAAACTAAACTAGTTAGGTCCACTAACACAAGTCCAAAATAAATAACTAACATCTAACAACAATTAAATGATACAATAAATAATTATTATCATGCACAATATTTAATTAATTATAAAATTACTAAAATATCCTTTCCTAGAAAATATGGTAGTGACAAGCCTACCCTCCTTAAAATAATTTTGTCCTCGAAATTTAAAGATAAAAACTACCCCCAGAAAATAACAGATCATAACAAAAGAACTAAGAACAGAATTAATTATTAAAGAACATAACATAAAAGTAAAGAATATACCTCAAGGCACAAACAAATATGGATAACGCTCTCGCATTTCATCTTCTCTCTCCCAGGTAGACTCCCCTGAAGAGTGATGCCTCCATGCGACACGCACCAAAGGAATAGTCTGGTTCCTCAGCACCTTTTCTCTCCAATCTAGAATCTCAACTAGCTGCTCGGGATAGCTATGAGTAGGGCCCACCTCTATCTCCTAGTGGTCTAATACATGACTAGGATCTGCCACGTATTGTCTCAACTGCGACACGTATAACACGTTGTGCACTCCCTCCAATGTAGGTGGCAAGTCTAGTCTATAAGCAACTGTACCGACCCTCTCTAAAATAGTGATAGGTCCGATGAATCGCGGACTAAGCTTTCCGCCTCCACCGAAGCGAATCGTGTCTCGTATCGGAGAAATCCTCAAAAACACCAAACCACCCACCTCAAACTCCAAAGGCCTTCGGTGGCTATCGGCCCAATGCCGCTGTCTGTCCTGCGCTACTCGAAGTCTGTCTCTGATCAACTGAACCTTCTTCGTTGCATCCACAACCATCTCTGGCTCAAGCAAAACTCTCTCCCCAACATCGTCCCATGACAAGGGAGTATGACACCTTCGGCCGTACAGAGCTTCAAATGGTGATATCTCTATACTAGCCTGGTAGCTGTTGTTATAATCAAACTCTACCAAATGGTTATGGTCCTCCCAAGAACCCCCAAAATCTAGTACAAAAGTGCGCAACATATCCTCGAGAGTCTGAATAGTCCTCTCTGACTGTCCATCTGTCTGGGATGATATGCAGTACAGAACTTGAGCTGAGTGCCCAAACTCTCCTGTAAACTCTTCCAGAAATGAGAAGTGAAACGACTATCCTGATCCGAGACTATGTTGACGGAAACTCCATGTATCCAAACAATCTGTCTCACATACATCTATGCCAGCTTCTCCGTAGATAAACCCACTTTGAAAGGCAAAAAGTGGGCCGACTTGGTAAACCTATTAACGATGACCAAAATTGCGTCTTTTCCTCCTGGAGATCGTGGAAGTCCAGAAACAAAATCCATAGTAATGTGATCCCACTTCCACTCTGGAATGGGTAATGGCTGAAGTAAACCTCCTGGCCTCTGCCTCTCGGCTTTCACCTGCTGGCACACTAAGCATCTGGATACAAACTGTACCACTTCCCTCTTTATGCCATACCACCACACACTCTTTCGCATATTCTGATACATCTTTTTGTCACCTGGATGTATGGAATACTGAGAGCGATGCGCTTCCTGCAACACCTCCTCATGCAACTTCCCACTAGGAACGTACAATCTAACTCCATGCCTCAAAGATCCATCCTCAACAATAGTGAAATCACCCTCCAATCCTGCTCTCACCTGAGTTCTGATACTCCTCAAAGATACATCCTCATACTGTACTGCCTTGATCCTGTCCATCAAATCTGAATGTATATACAATCCCCACATCTGCATAGCACAACCAGGAACTATCACCTCAATGCCCAAGCTCTCCAAGTCCTCCAGCAAATATCGATCCTGTGTTAAGAACATAGCTAATGGATACCTACTCAAAGCATCGACAACTAAATTAGCTTTCCCAGGATGAAACTGCAAAAATATATCAAAATCCTTCATCAATTCTAACCACCGACGCTGCCTCATGTTCAACTCCTTCTGCATGAAAACGTACTTTAAGCTCTTGTGGTCTGTGAAGATCTCCACATGCTCTCTATACAAATAATGTTTCCACAATTTCAGAGCGAAGATGACTGCTGCCAACTCCAAATTATGGGTAGGATAGTTCTTTTTATGAGGATGCAATTGCCTAGATGCATAGGCAATCACTTTCCTATTCTGCTAAAGAACACAACCCAAACCTTTTTTGGATGCATCACTATAAAGAGTGAAACCTCTAGACCCTGATGGCAACGTCAAAATAAGAGCAGACGTCATCCTCTTCTTTAATTCCTCGAAAGCAACCTGGCAATCCTCTTTCCAAACAAAGTCTACATCCTTCCTGGTGAGTCTGATCATTGGCTCGACAAACCTCAAAAAATCTTGCACAAACTTCCTGTAGTAGCCTGCCAATCCCAAGAAACTCGTTATCTCTGCTACCGAACTTGGGGTCTTCCAAGATTCTACTACTGCGATCTTCTTCGGATCCACTGAAATACCATTATTTATGGTGATAAACGAGAAAAGATTGATAATGTGGAAAACGAGATCTTATACGAAAACCCGCCCTTCTTTTATGTTTACAAACAACAAGATTGTATAATTTGATCCTACACGAGGATGACTAAGTATAATTTATTTAATCTGGGTAAATATTGCTATAGGTGTCTGATCTGTAGTCGATCACTTTAGCCCTTGGACCACACGATGTTGAAGAAGTGCCGTGGAAGACAGAAAGCAGCTTCGAAGGTTGATAAAGAGGGGGGGATACACGATGCCAAAGTCGTCGATCCCTTCTCTTTGCCTGAGCTTTGGATTCTCCTCTCTCTCTCTCTCTCTCTCTCTTCTCTAATTTTTCTGACCTTCAATTTGTCGACCCTTTCCTCTGTTGATAGAGGTCTCTATTTATAGAGTTTTTAGTAACAGTGACCACACAGTCGGCGTAGAAACCGAGTAGTAGAAAGTACAACACCCTTTTATATGACGGTTTAAAATAACCAATGCTTGCGTATAAATAACCTTTTGAGTGAGCATATGATGCGCGTCCAACTAAGGGACAGAACGCGTATATCTGTTACGAAGATCACGGCGTAGAAGCCACGTAGGTAGTTATCCCTTGTGTAGAAGAGGTTGGCGTAGAAGCCAATGACTGTCACCATGGCATAGAAGCCAAAATAGGCATAGAAGCCAAAATAGGCATAGAAGCCAAGTAGGCGTAGAAGCCAAGTGGGCATAGAAGCCGAGTAGGTGTAGAAGCCAAGTGGGCATAGAAGTCGAGCAGGCATAGAATCCAAGTGGGCATAGAAGCCGAGTGGTCATAGAGGCCGAGTGGGCGTAGAAGCCAAGTGGGTATAGAAGCCGAGCAGGCACAGAAGCCAAGTGATGTGGACGTTTTAGCCGGAATTACGGCTCTTGGAGATATAATCAAATCTCTTGCATTAAAGACAGAGATCTGCCCCCATCCTGCGTATTAAATGCAGAGGCTTGTCTTTAACATTTGCCATCATTCTACGCATTAAATGCAGATACGCGCCTCAAATTCTGTACGAAGAGTAACTGCTGATGTGGCGGTCTGTTTGCCTTCTGCGGAGCGTAAGAAGCTCACATCTGCCGGTGTAAAACTGGGCGACATATTCCTTCGTATGTGTAAAAGTAGTTTACGCAAAGGGGGTATCACTAAACGATGGTTCGGTGACATTTAATCAAATCTCCAGCATTAAATGTGGAGATCCGCTTTTATCCTGTACATTAAATGAGGAGGTGTGTTTTGAAGGCCTGTCACCCTTCTGTGCATCAGGTGCAGAGACGTGCCTTGGGCATTTGTCAGTATTCGGCGCTTCAAGTGCAGAGACGTGCCTCGAAAAACTGTCACCGCTCTGCGCATTAAATGCAGAGACGTGCCTCGAGCCCTGTACGAAGTACAGCTTTTTGACGTGGCAGGCTGTTTGTCTTCTGCGAAGCATAAACAGCTCACATCGGCCTGTGTAAAACTAGGCAGCGTATTCCTTCGTATGTGTAAAAGTGGTTTACGCAAAGGAAATGGCAGTAAATGACAGCCTGGGTTGTAGTGCCGCGCCATCATGATACCCGTCGCTTGGGTTGTCGTGCTGTACTCTTTGTCAGGAGTCCAGACGTCAGGTTCATTGCATGATCTGACAGGTTTATTTCGAAGAATACGAAGCGTTCCTCGTACACTTCAATGTTGCATTGAAAGCGGATGAGTTTTACGCCATAAAGGCGATGAAGCACCCTGTTCATGCTGAAGCAGCCTGGACATACTTCATTACGCGGATGGTCCTTGAGCCTACATTTTTACGCTGTGCTCAGCGGGAAAGCTCTGTTGCACGTTTGATGGCTCTGAGGTCCTCTGTTTACGCTGTCCCGTATCAAGATGCTGCGTAGAGCTATCCAGCGTATTTTTCATACTTCTAAAAGACCCCCTTCAAAGCTTTTAAATTTCGCGTAATTTGAAACGCTTTGAATAAAGCATGAACCGTTCCTCGTAACTCGAAACGCTCTGAATGGAGCCTGAAACGGTCAAGCCTGACACGTTCTTTTATGGCTGACTTTATGGCAGAGTTATTGGGGACTGGTGAGATCTCTTTCGCCTAATAAAAGGCTAAGGAGCTTTCCTGTTCTTTCCACACTTCCTTCACCATACAGAGATGATGGCCGGAGTTTGTCGGGTCGACTTGGGGAAGAAGGAGATCATGCTCTTCCAGCATGTAAGGAGCCAAAAAAGACGGTGTCTTCGAGAAAATATCCTCTGCAACGATGGATCATTGAAGGATATCATAGCCTCCTTTGCTCGGGATAATCAGCAACTTTGTATGGTGGTTCTTCGGGAGAGAAGAAGGGTCGCATTTTGCCATGCCGCTTGCAAGCGGTACCTTCTCCCGTTACCTCCGGGGACGAGAGCAGACAAACTGTAACTGCCGTCCTTGAGTGGCATTGGTTGTAGGGAAGCAGATTTACCCTGCTTTCCTTCTGTTGGAGGATGGATCTATGCCCAGTTTTGTATCCTCCCGCCGTTGACCCATATGTCAGTCAGTTTGCTGTTACTGACTGACTGTCGGAGAAGATGGATGAAGGATGCCGCCCATGCGAGAACCTGGCCGAAACAGATTCTGGACGCAATCTTTAAATAAAAATAAGAAACCCTTTGTAGACGGGATTTCCCTCATATGTAACTACGAAAATGGAGAAAAAACCCTTATAGACTGGATTTTCCTCATATGTAATCATGATTTTAATAAGATCGTCTTTTTCTTCATATGATCATCTTGCCATACTTTTGCTGTAAAGTCTGAATATGTGTAGCTTCGACACGTCTGATTTCTTTATGCCGACTCTGTATAGAAAGAGTGCTAGGTCTTGTCTTGTCTTTTACGCATAACTAAGGATGTGCAGAAAGCCGCTTTAGCAGTCGAGTGTTCAAACTGTCTTGTTGTTAGGAACCGCGTAGAATTCTGAACTATTTTTACTTCTGATAAACAGAATTTTTGTTCAGACCGTCGTCTTCAAGAGTGATTTCTCAAAAATCCCTTGGAACAGGGCGAGGAATGGCTGTCAAGAACTGAGTTGCCATCTTGAATTTGCAGACAAAATATTCAGACTAGATTCTGGATGAACTTCGAATTGACCCATGAAGAAGAGTAATTTTTAATGTTGGACTCTGTATGCTTCGGGTACCTGAGGTATCTTGAGGTCAAGAAGGAGTATCTTCTGTGTGAACTCCTGTAATTGACCGTCTTGAGAATCGTTCAGATGTATTGTACTGGCCTGCGCATCTTTCAGATATGCAGAAAGTCGTGGAGCGTGAAATCATAAGTTCGTTGCCTCTGAGCGTAAGCTAAACACCACTGAGCGTGAAATCATAGATTTGTAGTTCCTGAGCGTGAAGTCGTAGGTTTGTAGCCTCTCGAGCATAAAAGCTACCGAGCACAAAGGCATCCGGGCGTAAAATCATAGACTTGTAGCCATTGAACATAAAATCGTAGATTTGTAACTGTCGAGCGTAGAAAGCTCCTTGGTGCAGAACTGTAGATTTGTAGCTTCTGAAAAAAAATCTTTCGAACGTGAAGTCGTGGATCTATTGCCTTTGAGCGTAAAAAGCCACTGAGCGTGAGATCGTAGATTCGTAGCTGCTGAGAGTGAAGTCGTAGGTTTGTAGCATCTCGAGCGTAAAAGCTACCGAGCACAAAGGCATCCGGGCGTAAAACCATAGACTTATAGCCTGTGAGCGTAGAATCGTAAATCTGTAGCTGTCGAGCGTAGAGAGCTCCTTAGCGTAAGAACCGCGAATCTTCCTTGCGCGAAAACTTTTTGAATTCGCTGACTATCCGTCTTCTCTGAGTAAATAGGCTGACATAGTACCCAATCATAACCAGATATTTAATTAGGAGATTTGGTTCGGGATTCGAGGAGTCCATCCGAACTCTATATATACCCCAAGTTTCTGTAAGAAAAACTTTTCATCCGTCTTCTGCGAAAGAAAGCCTTCGTCTGTTTGAGTTTCTTCTTCGTTTTTATTCTCTGAGATTTCAAAGTTTTCAGAAATGGCCTCGAAATAATCCTCCTCTACTAAGGGAAAGAAGGTTGATTCTTTTTCTCGTTCTTCTGCTCAGGTGAGAGCGTCTTTGGTCGGGCAAGGCAAACTTCATTCTGAGTGAAGTATCCCGCCGACTAGCAGTGCACCTGGCCTTAAAGATAGAGCATTTGGGATGAAAAAGAAAGGCTAAAAATCCTTCGCACACGTTGTACGTGACCGCGCTAGGTCATCTTCTTTGCTGATAGCCTCTTTGAGGAAGATGATGCACAGAGACGTTTCATATTTTATGCCCATATTTCTAATGTGTCAGCACAAAAACTCTATATTTTTGCAGTCTAGCGTAAAAGCTTTGACTGTCGAAAGTTGGCGTATAAAATTTGAGTATTACGCTTCTGGATGAAGATTCTGGCGTAATACCTCAACTTTATCAGTTTGGTGTGAAGCACAGACTGTGTACTGCCAGCCTTGAATTTTTACGCTTTAGGAAATGGATTCCAGCATAATGGTCAAGTTTTTTCGGTCTCTGCGTAGAGCACAGACTGTTGATTTTCTACGTAGGCTGCAAGATCTGTAATGTCTAGTTATAGGAACTGACATATTTTTCTTGCACTCTTGTGTTAACTTGCATGTGTCTCCGCTAGCCGATGTGATGGGTTCGGCCACCGGGATGCTGTACTCCCACTATCTGGAGGATCTGTCACACGTGACATTTCCTATATCGGGCCCCAGTATCCCGAGAGAAAGGAAATTCTGATATCGGCTCAGGGCGAGCGAATGCTGCTGTGCATGATCAACGGGGAGCCCTTGACGTACATAGACGGGGATCAATACATAAAGTCAGCTTTTCTCTTCGGGGACATGATCGACAAGCAGTTCCAGACGAAGCCCAAGAAAGAACTCTGGGTTTTCCCGGCTGGGGGCTTGGTTTTGTATCTGCCCAAGATGCCGAGAGACTATCCCATCTCGGCTTTCTTCCATGCCACACATCCCAGGAGAATGTCGTGGACGCTGACGCCTGATCTTCACGGCAGGCCGGGGAAGATCTTTCATCTGAAAGGAGCTGACCAGGGGTCGTTTGTCAGCCGCCCTTCCGATAATGTGACGGTGCTCAGAGGACTGTACCCGGGCAGTGTCCCAAGTAAAGACAGCTTAGTGATCCAGCCGGTCCAGTTATCGACCTTCTGCAATGATTTTATGGGGCACGGGGGAGTATACCCTAAGGTGAACCCTCGATGCGGTGGGTGGATCGCCCCTACAAACCTTCGATGGGCTCGTTTAGTTGATTGGGCCCTGAAGCATTTTCAGACCGAGTTGGAGAGCATCGGTCTGTTTGCAGTTGTGAGTGCCACCAGCGTTGGGTTGCCTTCTAACCCTAACATGTTTCTGGCGCTGATGGAGCGATATATTTCGCTTATCGGGACTTTTGCCACTCCACTGGGGGAGTTGGGATTGGCCCTTCATGAGATGGCAGAGATCTCGAGACTGCCGATGGGGGATAATCTGTATGAAGAGTATGTTCCTACGAACCGGGAGCTGGGGGATTCAGATCCTCGGGTAGTGGAAGTGTATCAGGAACTGATGTGCCACTACCTCGCTTGCACTGCTTTTTATGGTGAGCCCTCAGATTTGGCTCACATCAATAAATGGACGTCCTACCACTTCTTTCACCGGTCCCGAAATGCTAAGACGGAGAAGGTATTGGAGGGCAAGGATCAACCTGTGAATCCTCTGAGCGCGCTTAATGCTCAGGTAGTCGACGATCTCATGGTAGACGCTGGGGCTCCGGACTTGATCCTCGACGAAGGGATAGGATAGTATCCTGTAGGCACTAAAGCCTATAGTTATTTGAGGCGCTGCCGCAGGCCTCTGTCCAGGGAAGCTCAACTGGCTGGCTTCCTCTCCATATGGCTGCGCCGAGTGGTGGTACCTGGCGTCGCATCTGCGGACCGCATTCACCGTAACACGCTATGGCCTGCAGTGCTTCTGGTATTTGGGGCAAGACTGGGCTTGCTCCTTGACATGGTGTGCCGTATTCAAGCTGGCCTGAGGGCCATGACTGATGGGCTGCTCGTCGATGATGCTCGGCGTGATAGCTTTCCCCGGGTAGAATTACCATACCTGTATCTGATGGGATGGTTAATTCTTCACAACCCCAGGGTTATGTCTCCCGGTTCTGGCAGTAGTTCAGGGGCTAGCTTCTTGTTGAACTACCAGAAATCTTCCTGGAATATGGCCACGGTTCTAGACTATCAGCGAGTGCTGGGCTTCAGTCACAGCTGGAAGCTCTTCTGCACTGTCCCCTCTGTACATCGCAATCAATCAGGGATTAGGCTTAAGGATTCAGGCAGAGAGAAGACTAATCTTTCTCCTGAAGCTTTTAATTGGTTGGTCTGTATTAGACCTTCCCATTTACTGTACAGGAGTAAAGATCATTGCTTCTTGGAGCCCTATCTGCCTAGTCGGTTTGCCAGGCAGTTTGGGTATGATCAGTTGCATGTGGGCAACGCCGTTACCAGCTTCCGATCCAAGGGTGGACTCATTGACGGAGCTAGATGATGGCGATACTTCCTCATGGGCTGTACTGGAGCGATTTTTATCATGCCAGTCATCACGCTCTCCACGGAGCTGCACATCCTGTACTCGTATGCCCAGTTCTATGTGGCAACGAATACCTTTCATCGCAATTTTGACATGCATGAAAGTTTTAGGGTGCCCTCTTCTAAGTCTGGAGGAAGAGTGGAAGTCCCCTCGGTCTCTTCCGACAAGGGTGAGGAGTTCGTCAATCCAGACGAGCCTCTGTTGGCGGTATCGAGGGGTGAAGTACCCCTGCCTGCAGGGCCTTTGGTAATCTCCGGGAAGCGAAGGGCTCCTACTCCGTAGGAGACTTCCCCTCATAAGAGGAAGAAAAAGATGGTTAATCGTCCTCTCCGGATTCCTGGTATTGAGGCTTCTGGAAGTGAGCCTGCATCTCCCCATGTTGGAGATAATTCTTTGATTGGAGGTTCCTCGCCTTTTAGAGAGGGACCCTCTACAGTTCCGGCTGGTGGTGCCGGAGAATCTCTGCTGGAGGCTGCCGTCGCCGCTACTGCTTCAGATAGTAGAATGAGGTCGCCTCCGGGGCTGAGTATATCTTTACGTGGATCGGCATCGGGAGAGACCCCTGCCGTGCCTGTTAGCGCACTCGGCAAGATCCCAGTTGATGAGCCTCGGTTGGAATTTGACGAGAATCTGGAAGACTATTTGCCAGCGTTGGTTAGCAGACCCCTTTCTCCAGGTATGACAGCTCGCTTAGCATCATTAAGAAATGATTTAGCTGTACAGGCCGCAGATGCGATATATATGCCGTCGGCCATGGGTAAATGTCGTCTTCACGCCTTTTTTAGAAAAGTTAACATCATTTCGATACTAACTTCCCTTCGTCCTCTTTTCAGGGAAAGATCTCTTCGAGGAGGGCAGTGTAGATGCGCCCTTCAGCTCTGTGTCAGGTCCTGGCGGCGACACGGAGGTGGCTGATTTTGAAGAGGAGATATCTTCGGGTGCCGGCTCGCCTGTCGACGAGATTTCGATATCTCAAGAGGAGGACGAGCTTGACATTGCGACAATGCCTCATTTGAGTATGCTGGTATCGTCGTCCGGTGTTGGCGCTTCTTCTTTCGTCGCACCACCTGTTGAGGCGACGGTCGTGGCAACCTCGTCTGCGGTTGTTCTCGGAGGAGGATTCGCCAACATCGAGGCTACCCCCAGCGTCCAACCGGACCTAGCTGTGCTGATCGAGCAGTACACTGATATCTTCTATACCACTTTGAAAATGTTAATTTCAAGGGTGTTGACGAAGAATCTGAGCTCTGCATCGCTGAAGAGGTCCTCCCAGTCTGCGATAATGCCGATCCGAGAATTCAACGACACTGGGCTAGCTGAAACGCTGGAGGAGATAGTTAATGGTTTAGAGCAACCCATTAACAAATACTTGCAGCTAGCTCAAGACAATATTGAAGATCTGGTCCAGGCTAGATACGACTCCATGACTGCGCGGCTTGCCAAACAGATGGCAGGCTAAATAAATCTATCTAGACACATCAGCAGGAGATAGATGAAGGAAAAGTCGTCCTGGAGGAGACCATTGCTCTTCGAACGAAGTGCCCAGCCGAGCACGAAGGGAATATAGCGAGGGTCCTCAGGCTAGAAATGAAACTCGCTCAGGCAAAAGAGTGGGCTTCTCAGTCGTCGGAAGCTCTAGTTGTGGTGGATAGCCGATTGGGCGTAGCACGAAAGAACTTGGCGCGTGCAGATGTCGCCCGTGCTGGTTTTCTTCGGGCTAGAGTCGAACTGTCACTCCTGAGCAATGATGAGGCACGGCTGGAGCGGGCTCGCCATGATGTCTTGGATTCCAGGACTGAGAGGATGGCCGCACTTGCGCAGCAGCTTCGCGACCTGACTGCTCCCCCAAAATGATGTACTTTTGCTTTTGCTTTTCATTGTACTTTCGCTCCTTTTTTTTGGGAATAATAAAGAGGCTTTCATCTGACTTTGTGGACCCATCATTTCGGAATATAAATGACAGGTTTGGGTGTAAGTGATATCAGAGGTAATATGGACGTGATATACTCTTGGTAAGTTTTAGCAGGATACATCTATTCAGAGGTTATATGATAGAATACGATCCAACTAGTTTCGTTTTGGAAGCAGTTTTGTCAGAATAAGGTTTTTGCCATATTCTACTTGATCAGAGGAGGTTAAGCATAGTACCTTTTCAGGAATTTGCCATTGATAGGAGCCATTAACAGGTCTCCATTAGGCTGGGCTAACCTGTAAGCGCCGTTTGAGAACGTCGTCTCTATCACATAAGGGCCTTCCCATTTGGGCTGGAATTTGACCTTACTTCTGTGAGTAAGGATCATCGGCCTTCTCACGGCTAAAACTAGCTCGCCGACTTTGAACACCCTTTCCTTTACTTTTTGATTAAAAGCCCTAGAAATACGTGCTTGGTAGAGCGCGATGCACTGTTGAGCTTGGAGGCGTTTCTCGTCTAATCCTTCTAGATCTTGAAGCCTTAACAGGTCATTCTTTTCTTGAGTCAACCCATTAGCCACGACTATCCTGAGTGACGGGATTTGGATCTCGATGGGGAGGACCGCTTCGCTCCCGTAGACTAATGAGAATGGTGTACATCCTGTTGGTGCCCGTACCATTGTGCGGTACGCCCAGAGACATCCTCCCAGCTTCTCATTCCAATCCCTTTGTTCGAAGAGACGAACTTCTTCAAGAGCTTGATAATGGTTTTGTTGAAAGCTTCCGCCAAACCATTTGCAGCAGGATTATATGCCGTAGAGGCGACATTTTGTATCCGATTTTTTTTGCAAAATCGATGAAATGCTTAGCTGATGAATTGAGGCCCATTGTCATGGATTATCCTTCGGGGTATCCCGAAGCGATAAATGACGTGATGCTTGATGAAGCTGATCAAATTAGATGCCTTTACCTTAACAAAAAGGATCGCCTCTGCCCATTTGGAGAAGTAATCCGTGATGGCCAGTATGAACCGGTGACCTCTGGAAGAAGACGGGTGAATAGGACCAATGATATCCATACCCCATGCTTCGAAAGGCCAGGACGCAACCGTAGGATGTAGATATTCTGGAGGTTAATGGATAAAGTCTGCATGGACCTGACAGGCTCTATAGTGTCTTGCATACTTTATTGCATCTGTAATCATAGTAGGTCAGTAATAGCTCATTCTCCTAATGCGATCCTGTAGCTTAGGACCGGGTTGATGCGCTCCGCATACGCCATCGTGGGCTTCATGGATAATCCGCCCTGCTTTATTACTAGAGAGACATCGTAATAATAGTCCGTCATAAGACCGGCGATATAGACATTGTGACGATGCGTCGAAATAGAAGCGTAATGATCGTCTTTTGACGGATACTGCTTCTTTAGGATCCTCTGGCAAGATTCTGTATACTACGAATCTATAAAGGGACTTTTCCAGTCTCTCCTGGGAGGATCTGTGTCCACCGCGTAGCTGTGTTCTATGTGAAAGTTATTTTTCACACAGAATAAATCTCTGTTAAGAAGGATTACCGAATTCTGCCTTCTTATAGGGGTAGCTAAATCTGCAGCTAGACTGGCTAGGGCATCAGCTTCCAGATTCTGAGATCGAGGCACATGTTCTAGGAAGAATCCTTTGAATGTCATGGCTATCTCGACCGTTGCTTGGTGATAAGGGATGAGGTCTGGATTCCGGACTTTATATATTCCTCTAACTTGATTGACGATCAGCAGAGAATCACCGAAAGCTTCCAGAGATTCGACGCCCAATTCTTTAGCGACTTGGAGGCCGATTAGTAGAGCGTTGTACTCCGCCACATTGTTGGAACATGGCTCGCTAAGAGAATATGCTCGGTAGATGACGAGCTTATCAGGAGTAACCAGGACAACTACTACTCCCGAAACCACATTTTCCCTGGGACCAGTTCTGGAGGCACCATCGAAGAATAGTTGCCATGTATCACCTTCCACTGCGGAATTACATTCTGCAACTTCGTCGAGGATGTCTTCGTACAGCTTGGAGGCCTCCGGGATCGGATGAGCAGCTAGGAAGTCAGCCAATGCTTGGCCTTTGACGGACTTCTGGGGGACGTACACCATGTCATATGGTGTTAATAGCATCGCCCAAGTTGAGAGTCGGGAATTGAGAACACTTGGTTTGCTCATTAGTACCCGAAGAGGATTGATCCTGGAGATGATGTGAATGGTTTGGCCTGTGACATAGTATCGTATTTTCTGAATAGCGAACATCAGAGCCAAGCATTCTTTCTCCACTGGATTGTACCGGTGTTCGGCTCCGACCATCATCCTGCTGAGGTAGTAGATAGCCTGCTCATGACCCATTTCGTTCTTTTGTACGAGAAGAGCTCCTAGAGAATGATCCATCGCAAGAACATACAGCAAGAATGGTCTTCCTATGACATGAGGCACCAGAACTGGCGGACTGGTGAGGTAGCGCTTGATATCACCGAACGCTTGTTGACAGGCTTCGTCCCATACGAAGGATACACCTTTCTTCATGAGATAAGAAAATGGCTGACATCTCCCAGAGAGGTTGGATATGAATCTCCGGATATAAGCCAGACGACCTTAAAATCCCCTGAGTTCCCTCAGATTGCGGGGCGGTCATATTTCTAAGATGGCCTTGACTTTATCAGGGTCCACTTGAATGCCTTTGGCGGTTATGAAAAATCCCCAAAATTTGCCACTAGATACCCCCAGAAAGGACTTTGTAGGATTCATTTTGAGTTGATGTTGGCGCATCAAGTCAAATACTGTCTTCAAGTCTTGGATGTGATTATCCTTGAGGCGGCTCTTGACAGCTACATCGTCCACGTAACACTCCACTACCTTGCATAAATGCTCATGAAATATGTTACTCATAGCCCGTTGGTACGTAGCCCCGATATTCTTTAATCCGAAGGGCATGACCGTATAGCAATATACCCCCAGTGGTGTCCGGAAGGCAGTGTGCTTCTCGTCTTCAGGATGCATCTTGATTTGATTGTATCATAAAAATCCGTCGATGAAAGACATACGTTCAAAATCGCATGTATTGTCAATCATGACGTCTGTGATGCGAAGAGGAAACTCATCCTTGGGGCAGGCTGCGTTCAGATCTCAAAAATCGATGCAGACACGCACTTTCTCATTTTTCTTCATGACCTGGACAACATTGGCGACCCAGTCAGGATGTTGTTCCTCACGGATGAAGCCGCAGGCTTACAACTTCTTGATTTCAGCTTCGATGGCGTCCATCATATCCGGGTGGAACCGTCGTTGGTGCTGCTTCACAGGCTTCGAATCGGGCAATATATTGAGCCTATGAGTAGCTACCTTTGGATCAAGGCCTGGCATATCCTCATAATTCCACGCAAAGACGTCGATATATTTTTTATCAGCTGGATAACTTCTTCCCTTTCTGCTTCGGAAAGATTGTTACTGATAAATATCGGCTTTGGCAAAAGTTCATCCCCAACGTCAATCTGGATAACTTTGTCTTCAGTGGGAGGTTCTCTCTGCTCGAAGCGGAACTCCCATTGTGTATCCATGTGCTGAGCCCAAGCGTCATTGTTGAACGGTTCGGATTCTTGTTCGTCTGATTCGAAGGAATCCGTCACTACCATATTTACTGATAATGTTTGCTCGAGAGCATGAGATGAGTCGGAGGGCGCTGAGCCATTTTGAGAGAAGGAAGAGATATCCTCGCTTGACTCAGGAGTTGCGCGAGAGGTGGTATACCCTAACCCGAAACGAGTTCGTTGATAGCAGGGATCGCCGTGCAGCGGCATTCGTTTACCTTTCCCGTAGTTGAGACCCGGTTCCAGCTTCAAGTTATAACCCATGTTTTGCATGATCTTCAGAGCTTGTAGGCTGTATCTGTGAATCTACATTTTATCGACATCGTCGTCGAAAGAATCCTCTTGCACAGTCGGTTGATTGCGCATGCGGCCGAAGACTATTGAATGCTGACTGCTGTGAGTAGGCGGGACAATGAAGATAGAATCCTCATGCGGTCCATATATCGTGGTGACATTGGATGATGACGTCACTTCCCATATATACGGATGATAGGAATCTATAGCTTCCAAGAATTTTTGCGCTATAGATTCTATATCGTTGTAGGGGGAGGATTCCTGATTTGGAATTTGGGCATCAATATACTAGAAAAGAGGATGTTTATTATAATCTGAAACTCTGTTCCCGGTTGTATTTACATTATTCGGCTGTCTGTTGCGCCGGAGGTTGATGACCAAGGGTGGAGGCTTCTGGTTCAGAGTGATCACTAGAGGATCACCCCCTTTTCCTGACCTGGCCTCGTTCAGGTGGATAGCCGTAGGCTCCATGGCTTTTGGACGAGTAGTCCGTCCTTTCACCTTGATTGACAGAGGTTGCTTGGCAGAGGGTTCCTCTAGCTCGTGGTGGGATTCCTTCTCTGCTTCGGCTGACACCTCTTCCATGCAGTCTTGAGAGTACAACACGGCATCAGAGTAGTAGGATTCTACTCCTTTGAACGGGTTTAAGTCAGCAATCTCCGTTTGCACTGTTCCTCAGGCGTCTACATATTTGAAGCATTGGTGTAGAGTTGAAGGAACGATGTTGTGGTCGTGGATCCAAGGTCTACCCAGCAGGATGTTATAGGACACCTCTGAATCGATGACGTAACATGTAGCCACTGATCTGAGGTTGCCAATCTGGATCCTCAGGCGAATCTTCCCCAACGGTTTACTTCTTCTGACGTTGAAACCCACGATTATAGTGGTGGTGTATGTCAATTCGCTGGTAGGAATCCTCAGTGGTCTGAGCAGATTATGAGAAATGATGCTGATTGACGATCCCGGATCTATGTGAATTCGGTCGACCTCCATGGAGCCGATGTACCCGGTGTAATAGAGGGGTCTGTTATGTTTTAACAGCATATCATCTTGAGTGAAAGTGATGTTTGGGATCACCTCCATCACACTGTGGCACTGAGGATACAACACGGGTTCTTCGGTTGGCCTATTATTCGTTGCGCACGAGAGTGCAAATAATAGGTTTAGGATAAGACCTGCCAGAGGTAATATGGACATGGCAGCCTTTATGGACCTAACACCACTGGTGTACTTAGAGTTAAGTACGGGCGTTAAGTTGAGACGATAATCGATATTATAATCGATAGCCAGAAACTCGGAGAGTTTGTTCAGAGGTAATATGAATATGACAAACTTCTAGGATGCAATTCCATCGGGGATGGAGGCGCATATCTACTCAGAGGTAATATGGACATGGCAGTTTTTGTGGACCTAACACCACCGACGTACTTAGAGTTAAGTACGGGCGTTAAGTTGAGACGACAACCGATATTATAACCGATAGCCAGAAACTCGGAGAGTTTGTTCAGAGGTAATATGAACATGACAAACTTCTGGGATACAATTCTATCGGGGATAGAGGCGCATATCTGCTCAGAGGTAATATGGACATGGCAGTTTTTGTGGACCTAACACCACTGGCATACTTAGAGTTAAGTACGGGCGTTAAGTTAAGACGACAACCGATATTAGAGGTAATATGAATATGATAATCGGTAGCCAAAATCGAGAAGGTTTGTTCAGAGGTAATATGAACATGACAAACTTCTGGGGAAAGGAATGAAATGCTTGGATGATGATCATAAACTTATGTCTGGACAATTTCACTGTGGAGTGATTTTCCTGAAGAATCCACTGGGGAAACTTTTAGGGACTCTTCCTCAGGTACATTTTTGAAGAGAGCGAATTGTCACGTAAAAAAGAATGAAAATCCAATTGGTAATGACCGTCCCTTTGTTTATAGATGCAAAGTGATGACCTTGGTCTCGATCAACTCCTGAATTCTCTTTTTTAGCACATAGCACGCCTTTGTGGGGTGATGAGTGTACCGATGGAAAAGACAATAATCTGGGTCATCAACTTTGCCAGCCCTCTTAGGATGTCTGATGTTGGGTAGCTGAAGCTTGCGTTCCTTCATCAACATATTGAAGATTTTAATGATGTCGTCTTCATTGAAGGAGAAAGTCCCTTTTGGTCTTCGGGCTCCTGATGCCTGAATTTTACGATTTTCCGGGAAGATTGTCGTCGTTGCATCATCTTTGGATCTTGAGGGAATTCTACCCCCAGCTTTGGATGCCGCCTTATTTTGTCGAGGTAGGCTACCCCCAGACATTCCGTGGCGTCTGTCCACAGAAGCTGATTTAGCAGGACCTGCCTCTGGTTGTAGAGGACTAGACTTTGAAGATTTGGGTTTCGCGAGAGATGCAGCATATCCCAACCCAAAACGAGCATGTTGACAGTAAGAGTTACCAAACAATGGTGTTTGTCTGCCCTTTCCATAGTTGAGCCCTTGTTTCAGCTTCAAATCATAACCCATGCCTTGTATAATTTTCAACGCCTGTGGGCTATATCTGTGGATTTGCATTCTGCCAGTTTCAGGCTCGCAAAATTCTTCCTGTATGATCGGGCTGCTCCGTATGCGACCGAAGACTATTGGATGCTGGTCGTCGGGAGTTGGAGGAATAATAAAGATGGAATCTTCACGTGGTCCACCTGTCATGACGACATTAGATGTTGATGCATCTTCCCACAAGATCTCCCCATGCTTGACCGTTAGGGGAACTGAAGCTTGTTCACGACTCTGGTCTTCGTGTTTCTGGATCGGATATTTACGTAGGTCAGGAGGAGTTGCAGAAGAAGAAGACTTTTTCTTTCTGTTCACATCAGTGTGCATGAGGATATTGGGAACCATAACTTTTCCCCTGCCACCTGTATACAGCAGTTCAGCCATCTGAGTGGCGGATAATCCCCGAGGAGGGTGTCTTTCCGCAAATTGAGCCTTCTTTACGCTGAGAGGCTTCTCATGGTATAATTTGGAGTTCTGCTCTGGTTGGCGTAAAACTGAGGATGTCCTCAGTCGGCCATCAGCTTCTCGCATAATCCGGTAGGCAGGCATATTGTCCCCTCGCTGGCGTAAAGGCCGGGAAGTTGAGTAGTCCGCCGCTTGCTTTCCCTTGCAGGAATCATCTGCTTTTTCACGGAAGACAGATGCATTTTTATGCGCGGAGCGCGTTTGTGATTCTGGATTTGGCGCTGAGGCATCATCAGAAATTTTGTCTATTCTGCCACGGACGGGAGACTAAAATTTACGCGGAGAAAGCGGTTTAGACTCCTGGACTAGCATTGAGGCATTGTCAGAAGTTTCGTCTGCTTCGCCCGGGATGGGAGACTAAAATTTATGCGCAGAATGCGGTTTATACTTCTGGGTTAGCACTGAGGCTTTGCCAGAAGTTTTGTCGGTCTTGCCAGAGACAGGTGACTGAATTTTATACGCAAGACGCGGATTATAATTCTGGGTTAGCGCTGCGGCTTTGCCAGAAGTTTTGTCGGTCCTGCCAGAGACAGGTGACTGAATTTTATGCGCAAGGCACGGATTATACTTGTGGGTTAGCGATGCGGCTTTGCCAAAAGTTTTGTCTGTCCTGCCAGAGACAGGTGACTAAATTTTACGCGCAAGGCGCAGAGGGAGCAAAGCTACAACCTCATTGGTCGGAGAGATCGGAGAGATCGAAGAGTCCGGAGAGTCCACAAGAATGGTAGAGGATGTCTTGGGCATCCAGACCTTGCCCAGCTTCCTGTTGTTTTGGAGGGAGAGGGAGTGAAAGCTACCCCCTGCTCGAAGTATGTCTTCGTAGGCAGACTAGTCGAACTGGACGACCAGTGTCTTCTTTACGGATCCCACGGATACCGTATCGTGTTGAGCAATAGCTTCCTCATCAGAAGAGAAAGATGTCCCCAGCAGAGTCGCCATCTTGTTTATGGTGATAAACGGGAAAATATTGATAATGTGGAAAACGAGGTCTTATACGAAAACTCGCCCTTCTTTTATGTTTATAAACAACAAGATTGTACAATTTGATCCTACACGAGGATGACTAAGTACAATTTATTTAATCTTGGTAAATATTGTTATAGGTGTCTGATCTGCAGTCGATCACTTTAGCCCTTGGACCACGCGATGTTGAAGAAGTGTCGTGGAAGACAGAAAGCAGCTTCGAAGGTTGATAAAGAGGGGGGGATGCACGATGCCAAAGTCGTCGATCCCTTCTCTTTGCCTGAGCTCTGGATTCTTCTCTCTCTCGCTCTCTCTCTCTCTCTCTCTCTCTCTCTCTCTCTCTTTTCTCCAATTTTTCTAACCTTCAATTTGTCGACCCTTTCCTCTGTTGATAGAGGTCTCTATTTATAGAGTTTTTCGTAACAGTGACCACACAATCGGCGTAGAAACCGAGTAGTGGAAAGTACAACACCCTTTTACACGACGGTTTAAAATAACCAATGCCTGCGTATAAATGACCTTTTGAGTGAGCATGTGACGCGCGTCCAACTAAGGGACAGAACGCGTATATCTGCTGCGAAGATCACGACGTAGAAGCCACGTAGGTAGTTATCCCTTGTGTAGAAGAGGTTGGCGTAGAAGCCAATGACTGTCACCATGGCATAGAAGCCAAAATAGGCGTAGAAGTCGAGTAGGCGTAGAAGCCAAGTGGGCATAGAAGCCGAGAAGGCGTAGAAGCCAATTGGGCATAGAAGCCGAGTAGTCATAGAGGCCGAGTGGGCGTAGAAGCCAAGTGGGCATAGAAGCCGAGCAGGCGCAGAAGCCAAGTGATGTGGACGTTTTAGCCGAAATTACGGCTCTTGGAGATATAATCAAATCTCTTGCATTAAATGCAGAGATCTGCTCCCATCCTACGCATTAAATGCAGTGGCTTATCTTTAAGATTTGCCATCATTCTACGTATTAAATGCAGATATGCGCCTCGAATTCTGTACGAAGAGTAACTGCTGATGTGGCGGTCTGTTTGCCTTCTACGGAGCGTAAGAAGCTCACGTCTGCTTTTGTAAAACTGGGCGGCATATTCCTTCGTATGTGTAAAAATAGTTTACGCAAAGGGGGTATCACTAAACGACGGTTCGATGACATTTAATCAAATCTCCAGCATTAAATATGGAGATTCGCCTTTATCCTGAGCATTAAATGAGGAGGCGTATTTTGAAGGCCTGTCACCCTTCTATGCATCAGGTGCAGAGACGTGATTTGGGCATCTGTTAGTATTCGGTGCTTCAAGTGCAGAGACGTGCCTCGAGAAATTGTTACCGCTCTGCGCATTAAACGCAGAGACGTGCCTCGAGCTTTGTACGAAGTGCAGCTTTTTGACGTGGCAGGCTGTTTGTCTTCCGCAGAGCGTAAACAGCTCACATCGGCCAGTGTAAAACTAGGCAGCGTATTTCTTCGTATATGTAAAAGTGGTTTACGCAAAGGAAATGACAGTAAATGACAGCCTGGGTTGCAGTGCCGCGTCATCATGATACCCGTCGTTTGGGTTGTCGTGCTGTACTCTTTGTCAGGAGTCCAGAAGTCAGGTTCATTGCGTGATCTGACAGGTTCATTTTGAAGAATACGAAGCGTTCCTCGTACACTTCAATGCTGCATTGAAAGCGGACGAGTTTTACGCCATAAAGGCGATGAAGCACCATATTCACGCTGAAGCAGCCTGGACATACTGTATTACGCGGATGGTCCTTGAGCCTAAATTTTTATGCTGTGCTCAGCGGGAAAGCTCTGTTGCACGTTTGATGGCTCTGAGGTCCTCTATTTATGCTGCCCCGTATCAAGATGCTGCGTAGAGCTATCCAGTGTATTTTTTATGCTTCTACAACCATCACCAGTCACAACATGCCCCAAGAATTCTACCTTGTCCAGGAAGAACTCACACTTGGACAACTTCCCATACAGCTTCTCCTTCCTCAGCACATCCAACACAATTATCAAATGCTCCTCATGCTCCTTTGGCATCTTCGAGTATATGAGTATGTCGTCGATGAACACCACCATGAACTTGTTAAGGTACTGATGGAATACCTTGTTCATTAAGTTTATAAATACCGTCGGTGCATTAGTCAAACCAAGCGGCATCACCATTAACTCGTACTGTCAATACCGAGTTCTAAAAATAGTCTTCGGTAGCCTGATCTCAAATCTATCTTAGAAAACACCTTGGCACCACTCAACTGATCGAACAGATCATCAATCCGTGGCAAATGGTACTTATTCTTGATAGTAAGATTATTCAAAGCCTTATAATCAATGCACATATGCATCGATCCATCCTTCTTCGGTACAAACAATACCGGGGCTCCCCACGGTGAAGAACTCGATCTGATAAACCCCTTATCCTGCATTTCGTCCACCTGCTTCTTCAGCTCGACCAGCTCGCTGTTGTTTACTCTATAGATATATTGTAAAATTGGTTCTGCACCAGGCACCAAGTCTATAGAGAATTTGATATCTCAATCTGGTTGTAAACCTGGCAATTCCTCAGGAAATACATCCAAGAACTCTGCTATCAATGGATGCGGCAACTCCTTGTCCTCCACCATAGCTCCACAAATAATGCCTTCTCCCTGCTCTGTAGCTCCTCTAGCAAACTTGAACTCTGGCTCTCCTAGAGAACCAAACAAAACTCTACCTCCTTTACAATCTATGCTAGCATGGTGCCTACTCAACTAATCCATCCCGAGTACATTGTCGTAGCTTGAAAGTAGCATTACTAGTAGACACGCACTCAATTCCCGGCCTCCTAGAGTAACTGTTCGATCCTTGCAAATATCATTAACCAGGATAATGCCTCCCCCGATCATGATCTTACAAGTACTAAGCAAAGACTTAGCTACCAAACCATGCTTCAGAGCAAAAGAAACAGATATAAAATTATGGGAAGCACCACTATCAAACAAAGCTAAAGCTGGAATGGAATAAAAAAGAATAGAATCTGCGATGACATCTCCGGTGGGTTCATCCTCCTCGACGGTCATAGCAAACGCTCGTCCCTGACGTGTACCTCCCTACTGTTGATGCTGGACATAACGCTGCTACTGTGTCGAAAGTGGTCCCCTCGGTTGTACTGTAGATGGTCTCGTCTGTGCCCTCGAAGCTGAAGCTACTCCCTGAACTACACGATGAGGATTGGAAGGACACTCCCTCAGCTGATGCCCTTCAGTACCATAATACAAACAAACTCCCAACCTCTTCCTGCAGACTTCCCAGATATGGCCGGACTTCTTGCAAAAGTGGCAGAAAGATTGCTGTAACTGTATCTACTATTGTGGTGCCTGGTGAAAAGGCGCCCTAGTTGGAGTTTGGTGTTGCTGTGGCTGCTGGAAAGACCTGGACTGGAAATGAGGACGTTTGGCAGATACTACACTACCGTTGGCCCCCAGAAAAGAATCACAGTCTCTCTTGGGCTTCAAACCCAATTCTAGCTCAACCTTGCGTGCCTCCCCAAGTATCTTTGAGTATGTCTCATAAAAAGACGGAATGAGGATCTTCACTTCCCAGTTTAGGCCCTCGCAGAAACGAATAGCCCGAACCTTCGGCTCTCTCACTAGATACTTTATAAATTGGCTCAATATGCCAAACTCTGCAGCGTACTCCTCCACAGACATGCTTTCCTGAATGAGACTCTCGAACTGCCTCCCCAAGTCTAGCCTGTCTGCCCGAGCGAAGAACTTCTTATTAAAAAGGTCCTTGAATACCTCCTAAGACTGTCTTGTATCAACCAGAACTGACTCATTCCTGAACCAAGTATGAGCAACATCGAACAGTTGAAGTCCTACCGCCTCAACCTTCAGATCCTCAGAAAGACGAGACACCCTCATAAGACGCTCAATGTCCTCGAGCCAATCATCATCATAGACGATGCACTCCGTCCCCTTTGAAGACCTTAGGCTCCAGCATCTTGAAGTCCTGGATGTTGCCTGGCCGAAGCTGAGCAACCTAAGGAACAACTTGTTGCTGGACCGGAACTCCTCTCTCGACTAAGGCACAAGCAAGCTGATGAGCACTCTCGATGCCCTGCCGTAGAACGTCGGTCTGCCTCTGATGTGCCTCTGACTGAGACCTCTGTGCCTCGAGCATCTCACGAAACATTATAAATATCTGTGTCACCTCTCCTGGCACAGGAGGTGGAGGTGGAAGCCCCTCAGATACATCTGGCACAGTCCTCTGAGTAGGTGGTGGACCTCCAAAAGCAGCTGACACTCCAATCACCGAAGAAGTGACTAGTGCAGGCCCTCGGGATGTCACAGACCTCTCAGAAACTACTCTCCCCTGCTACGATCTAGTTTAGGCGGTATCCTGAGACAAGCAAAAAAAGAATCAATATGGCACATGATGTAACACACTCAAGGAAATGACAGTTTAAGAGATCAAGTATCAATATCAAAGGAGAATAGTTGAATCAAAAGAATTTTCCTAGATGTGATTGAGTATCTCAACCTATATCCTATATCCTATCGTAGGCTCGCAGTAGTACAACTAAAATTTTGCACTACCACAACATCAAATAACTTGTGAAGCTCGACCTGTATGGGCCACCACTAAAAAAATGTATCACAACCCACACCCGGTGTAAGGGTACAAGTCGGGAACAACTCCCAGCCTACGCCACAAAATCGGTGGTAGAACGCTGTCTGGGTAATCTATCTAGCAATATATAGAACCACCAACAATAACAATATACTCAAGCACAGATCTAAGATGAAATGAGCACGAATATAATAAAGAATAGAATAGTCACATACAACTCATGAGTCTAAAATAATACATCAATGAGTCTGAAAGAATACTAACAAATAAGCTGGAGACAAATCCAGTACAAGAAATACTAAGAAGCTACTAAACTCGGGTCATCTGCCTCAGTCGGGATAAGTCCCTCCTGAACTAGTGTCTTAGACTCTAAACCCATAACATCCTGAGGTCCATAATATGTAGGGTACGAGTCCTCAGTGTCATCCGGGAAAAATATATCCAGTCAGGAAAGGAGCAGAGTACATCTCTAACGACAGTTCTATTCAATGATAAAAACTATGTAACAGTAAATAGATGTGAATATACAAGATGCACAATAGTACATACATAGATACATAGATCTAAGGCACAATATTATATAAATATAATTATACAACAATATATATATATATATATATATATATATATATATATATAATTTTATATCATAATGACAAGAGAAATAGATCTATAATTTAAATTACATAACCACATGGATCGTATCACCCCGTATCCCACTAGATCTAGGATACGCTTGTAACACGAGTGCTCCACACATCCAAACGTACCCCGAAGGACACAAACAAGTCATATATATTATTTATGAATAATACGAAGAGTCAAATACAAATCTACGTGTCCGTGTCAAAATATGACATGCACAAAGTCCCGTGTCGGAGGAAAAATCCCCAAATCAACACGTATCACCAAATTATTGGGATACGACCTACACGTACCCAATTGTGGATACGACACTAGATCCAAACATACAAGCACATGCCAAATTGATCTATAGGACCAATTGACACACACAACAATTGTCAATCTCAGAATTCCCTTAAAATTGACACAAAAAGACCATAACTTTCTAAATAGGCCTCCTATGAACACAAAACCAAATCCTATGGGTAGGCTATGCATATGGGTTGATTTTCCATGATTAAATCTCAGATTTAGAACCTAAATTAAAGGAAAAAACTGAATTGTATCTATTGGGAGATGGATTTCCAATGAAACCTCTAAATGTGATAAAATTAGCCTCCAACTTGTAGATCCTTACTCCTCTTTGTAGATCCTTGCTTCCTCCTTCTAGATCCTTGCTACACTAGCCTCCAATAGTGATTTGGGAGGGAATTGGGATAAAATTTGGTAGGAAATGAAGTAAAAATGAAGGAATTTTGTTGAGGAAAATTCTAGATCTAGTTTCCAAATGAAAAGAGGAGAGAGAAATTATTTTCCCTCTCTATATAGGCCGGCCCCCTTTCCCCTTCATCAAGCTACAATGAATTATCCAATATACCCCTTGGGGCTTCTCATGAAGAAATAATTAAGGAGGGAAGCTTCTAGTCTAAAGGTTTAATTAATTTAATCCATTTTCTTAACAATAGCTTTCTAAATGGGATAAATTCTAACAATTAATTCATGTTGGTCCATGGGTCTAAACTAAACTAGTTAGGTCCAATAACACAAGTCCAAAATAAATAACTAACATCTAACAATAATTAAATAATACAACAAATAATTATTATCTTGCACAATATTTAAATAATTATGAAATTACTAAAATATCCTTCCCTAGAAAATGTGGTAGTGACACCATTCCAAGTAGGCAAGAAGTTATTGGAAAATAAAGTTCCACAAATTGGTATACCATCGGCAGAGCCCAGTATGTCATCGGTATGCCAGCCAAGACAATTATCTAACAATGTCGGCAAGATCGGTATACCGTTAGCACAATCCAGTACACCGTCGGTATGCCGATTGGGTTAAAAAAAATATCTAAAAATCAAGTCAGTTGAAATCGGTAAACCGTCAGTACACTGTAGTATACCGTCGATATGTCAGTTTCGAAGAATAAATGTGGGTAAAGTCAAGTCTGATTTTCAGGACCCAAATAAAATCCTGAAAATTGTCAGAACCAAGTCTAATAAGAAGTCAAGTCTAGAATAAGTTTCATATCATAATATGGACTAAATCTCACGGTCATAACTCCGGTACGATTTTCGTTACCAAGTTACCAAAAAAGGGGCAGAACGTGATTCTACCAGAAATTAAAACCAAGACGGTCACTAGGCTAGAAATGACGATATAAATACTAATAGTAAAGCAAGTATATGTTAAAAATCAATAACCAAGCTCCAGGAAAGTAAAATAATAGGAAGTTAAAGAAGTTCACAAAATCAGCAAGGTGTACTTGCCGAACGCGAGCTCCCAGCCTAATCATCTAGTCCATCACCATGAAAGGGTTCAGAAACCACAGTCCCGGTCTCAAGAACCCGCTTCCAAGCACGAGAGAAAATGAAGAAGAGAGGAGAGAGAAAGAGAAAGAAGAAAATAAAATAACTCGAGTACTATTTCTAGAGAAAATATCTCAAAAATATCTCGAAAGTGAAACAAATATCAGCCTGGTAGTATACCGTCGGTATAATATAGTATACCGGTCAAGTAGTAAAGTTTCAATTTTGAGAATTCTTGAGCTTCCACAAGATTCAATAAATTATATTAACTAGCACAAAATATGTATCCGCATACAATACGAATACTTTGAGACGATTCTCACCACTCTCCCCTCCTAAGAAAAATTTTTCCTCAAAATTTTTATAAGGATCCAAAATCAATAACGAGAAAATCCAAGAAAGCCAGCTTGAAATCAAAAATAAACAAGAAACTCATGTGTCATAACCCACACCCGGTGAAGGGACACAAGTAGTGAAAAATGCCCAGCCTACGTCGTAGTATCGATAGTTGAACAATATTTGGGTAAACTATCTATCTAGCAATCAAGATATAATACTGTCACCAATGAAATATGAATACTCAATCACAGATCTATAAGATAGAATAATCGCACCAATATGATAAAAGAACTGAAGAGACAAATACAACTTACAAGACAAGATAATATCAATTGGGTCATATAAAGAAATACTAATAACAATACTGGAGAAAAATCCAGTACAAAATATCTATCTACTGAGCTACGAGTCCTGGATCGTCTATCTCAATCGGGATGAGACCCTCCTAAGCTAAAGTCTCTGGCTCTAAGCCAACTATGTCCTGAGGCCCTACTGAGTGGGATACCACTCCTCAGTGTCATCTGAAAAAAATATATCCAGTTAGGAAAGGAGCAAAGTACATCTCTAACAGCAGTTCTAATAAATGATGTAAACTATATAACCGTAAATAGATGTGAATATACAAGATGCAATATACTGGTACAAGAGATGCAATATAGGAATACTGAAAATAAATACAATACTGAGCATCATAGGAATGAACAAGAAATACTACTACTAAGTGAGTGAGCACTAGCTTCAACATGTGATCGGCTTAGAAAATTACACAAGGATAATAGCCTGGTTAATCATATGTGTGGCATATGATTAACATTATTCAAGGAACAAGACCTGTACAAGGAGGGTATAATCACATATCTACACTAAATACTCTTCGTCGCCGACTGATATAGTGGATCCAACTATGGTACGATATGACACAGGATTCTTGGGGTAGGTAGCCAATCTTCCCAAGAATCAATGTTTGTATTTGTACAAGAAGAACAAGGAACAAGGCTTGCACAAGATACACCATAAATACCAAGGAATATAATCTTATGACGAGATTCAGATATACTAATCCGTGTAACCATCGTATCAAGAAATCAAGAATATCTACACTAAATACTAGAGATATAGAGGATATCATAAATGAGAAACTAATAAAGAATTTACTCGCCTAGAATTTTGTAAATAATATCAAAGAAGTCTGGTACGGTGCCTCAGAGACCTACATATGGAATATTATATCAATACAAGGTTTTGAAATAAAAATAAGTTAAACTAGTCAAATTCTATATTATAAAGCCATTTCTAAGTCAAAATAGTCAAACTAGGTCAACTCTAGGTTAAACTTGGTCAAACTAGCTATTTCTAGGTTGTATGAGTCCATCTTTAGAATATTGGGTCCATACACTATATAACTAAGCTATACTAGCTAATCTAGGATACTAGGATACCAACCAAATACCGTATCATATGATACGCAAGTTATTTGATATGAAAATATTATAATATATATACAAGACAAAATATATAGCACTCCTAGCTAAAGTAATGCTAAGTGGATACCTTGGCTTTGAACCAAAGGCGATATCACACCACCTACACACCCATCTTGATATACAAACTCAATACTTTGTGTATAACCCAATACCTTGACATTCCTTTGGTATCACAAGGTAATTCAATATCTAATATTAGCTAACTAACCAACATACCTCACTATACACTAGCACTTATACTTATAATGATACTATACTAACTAATATTCTAACATACCCCTTCGGATATTCAATACCCGTACCCATGATACCTAAACTCTCATTACCTTAGTGTATCTCAAGGTAATTTAGAAATAATACTAACCAGTGCTAAATAGTACTTATATATATATATATATATATATATATATATATATATATATATATATATATATATATATATATATATATATATATAAGCTAGTTAGTTTATATTGATAAGTTAGTAAGTTATATATATATATACTATCTTACTAACAATATGTACATAACTTACTAACTTATCAATATAAACTAACTAGCTTATATATATATATATATATATATATATATATATATATATATATATATATATATATATATATATATATATATATCTCAAATATATATATACTAACTTACTAAATATATACATAACTTACTAACTTATCAATATAAACTAACTAGCTTATATATATATATCTCAAATATATATATACTAACTTACTAAATATATACATAACATACTAACTTATCAATATAAACTAACAAGCTTATTTTTAGCTTATCCTAACTGTTATGACCCGCACCCGATGTAGGGGCATGAGTAGTGAACAACGTCCAACCTACATCGCAGCATCGGCAGTAGAACACTGTTTGAGTAATCTATCTATCTAACGATCAAGATATAAATATGCCACCAATGTAATATGAATACTCTAACCACAGATCTATAAGATGAAATAATCGCACGAATAAGATATAAGGAACAGAAGAGTCAAAATACTGCTCACAAGACAAATAATATCCAATGAGTTATATCAAAAAATACTAATAATAATGTTGGAGACAAATCTAGTACAAAGAGTCTAACTACAGTGATACGAGTCCTGGGTCATCTGTCCCAGTCGGGATGAGACCCTCCTGAGCCAAGGTCTCTGGCTCTAAGCCAACAATATCCTGAGGCCCGTAGTGAGTGGGGTACCACTTCTCAATGTCATCTAAAAAAAATATCTAGTCAGGAAAGGAGCAAAGTATATCTCTAACAGCAGTTGTAATAAATGATATAAACTATATAATAGTAAATAGAGTGAATATACAAGATGCAATATAAAAGTACAAGCGATACAATAAAGAAATACTAAAAATAAATACAAGAATGAGCATCATAGCAATGAACAAGAAATACTACTACTAAGTGAGTAAGTACCAGCTTTAACATATGATCGACTTAGAAACGTGCACAAGGATTATGGCCTGGTTAATCATACATGTTGTATATGATTAACACTATTCAAGGAATAATACATGCACAAGGAGGGTATGATCACATATCTACATTACATTCTTCCCGCCCCCGATTGGTATAGTAGATCCAACCATAGAACGTTATGACACAGGATTCCATAAGAAGGGCACTACTCTTCTCATGAACCAATGCCTGTATTTGTATAAGAAAAACAAAGAAATAAGGCTTACATAAGATACACTATAAATGCCAAAGAATAATATCTCATGACGAGATCCGGATATACCAATCCGTGTAACCATCGTATCAAAAAATCAAGGATATCTATAATAAATACAAGAGATATAGAGGATATCATAAATGAGAAACTATTAGAGAATGAACTCACTTGAAATTTGGTGAACAGTATGAAAGATGTCCGATATTGTCACTCGAAGACCTAAATATGGAATATTATATCAATACAAGGTCTTGGAATAAAAATAAGTTAAACTAGTCAACTTCTAGGTCATAAAACTTTTTCTAAGTCAAAACAGTCAAACTAGGTCAACTCTAGAACAAACTTTGTCAAACTAGCTATTTCTAGGTTGTATGAGTCCATCTCTAGGATATTGGGTGTATACACTATGTAACTAGGCTATACTAGCTATACTAGGATACTAGAAAACCAACAAGATACCGTATCCTCAGATACGCAATTTATTAGATATGAAAATATTATAATATATATACAAACAACAATATATAATACTCCTTGCTAAACTAATGCTAAATGGATACCTTAGCTTTGAACTAAAAGCAGTATCACACCCCTATACACCCATCTTGATACTCAAACCCGATACCTTGAGTAAAACCCAATACCTTGACATTATCTTGGTATCACAAGATAATTCAATATCTAATATATTACTAATACCCATACTCCACCCTATATATTAATATGTATTTAAACTTATAACAATACTATACTAACTATATACTAACATACCACTTCGGATATTCAATACCCGTGCCCAAGATATCACCTCTCTCATTACCTTGGTGTATCTCAAGGTAATCTAGAAATAATACTAACTAATACTAACTAGTACTTACGTATATATAAATCTCATATATAATATATACCAACTTATTTACAATATATACGTAAACTACTAGCTTATTATTATAAACAAATTATATATATATATATATATATATATATATATATATATATATATATATATATATATATATATATATATATATATATGTATATATATATGTATATATATATGTCACGCCCCAGTCCCAAAAATACGTAGGACTAGGACACGTAAGCATGCCAGCCGCATGGATATGGCAACTCCAATATATGGAAACCAAATCCACACGTACGCTGTAATATGAAAATCAATCCACAAGTGGTATAAATATATGTCACAAGTCATAGGGTACAATCTAAATCTCATCCACAGAAAATCAATATAAATAAATAACCAACATCTATATAACTAGATCTCAATAAGAAGTATCTAAAGATGATAGATGGATGGAAACAAATCCACTACCAACTCGAATTTAAGAGCAAATATTAAAGTAAGTACAAAACAACAACACCATATAAGAACACCATCTAGCAATCACGGGCTCGAAGAGAGGACATCCACGAAACATATATAACCATCTGATCTGTGCTCCTGCAAATACTCAAGAATAGATACACCTGGCAGAGGACCAGGTCCTCAGAGGGACGTAACAAGAAACAGAAAATACGAGCCAACTTGAATACAGTAAACATGCATATAATTTGAAAATAAATAAGTACGCTGTACAAGACAATCTATATGAATGCAAATGAGGACAACTTTTCGACGTATGGGCAAGGGTAGGCTACTCGATCTAATCCTCACAACCTCACGCTCGTCCATGAACATCATCAGCCGGCATACCTCGGGGGCAGCGACCCTCGGACTCCATCAATCGACATACCTCGGGGGTAGCGACCATCGGACACGACCCACCATAGTGCGTGCTAGTGACTACGGTGTTACCAGAGTGGTTAAAACCCATACGCCTAATAATTGTCCTCTATGATACTATGTGCCAAGTGTGTGTCAACATATCTAATATATAGTAATGACTGAAGGAAAACTACACATGCAAGAACTATACAGAAATGCAATAAATAAACATAAATATACTAAGCATGCAAAATACTGTAAACAATTTGGCAAGGTATTTTGCCTGGTAAGAAGGCTGCAAGGTGTACTGTCCAGAAGTCAAACGCACAAGATCAAAAGCTATGGCCACAGAACAATGTCTCCGGATGCTGAAATAAATATCACTAACATTTCTAAAATAAGCAAAATAGCTAAAAAGTACTTCCCTTTCGTCCAATTTGGACACAAGGGCAAAACGGTAATTTTGGGTAAAAGTGGGGTCCACATGTGGCCCACTTTGCACCGAAAAGCGTGCCAAGGGTAACAGTCTCTAAATGGGGCAAACTATAGGTCAAACAACTCTAAATGTCAATACGAACCCAACGGTATGTCCAAATGTGGATTCCAATGAGCCGAACACAATTTTGTCCAAAAAGTCAACTGTGGGGCCCGCCAATTGGCGATCTGGTCAACCGTCTCAGAATTGCGTGAAAATTGGGTCACAGGACCAGCACGTTACCACGAGTCCAATGGCGCAAGTTTTGTCGCAGTCTGACAAGCGTGCACAAAATACGCGCGAGTTCCACAAAAGTTGCGACACGGGATGTGTCCGCGGATACGGTCTGATTCCGGCGCGTACACACGTCCGAATCAGTCCCCACGAATTTTCACATGTTCGATTATGCTGCGTGCACCATTCGGTACACTTGGCAAGTGGCGGGGCGGTCCCGTTTGGCGGGGCAAGCTCCGTTTTCCAACTTTTGGAAATCTGGAAAAAGTGGGTGCGCGCAGTTTTGTGACGAATATCATTATGTCCACAACAACTAATAGCATAGGATTATTTAACAAAAAATAAACTAGGTCAAGTATTCTACAGGTATCAAAAAAAATCATCGAATTCGGATCTCTGTGGTGGGAGATACGAACTCGGCAATAGGGGTGGTCACCGCAGTTTTCTGCGATTCCAGAATTGGGTCTGCTCGCGCCGACTTGGGCGCTATTTTTCACCTAGGGGTACACGTTTTCCGACGTTGGCTATAACACAGATATGGAAGAGGGTTAAGGGGTGATCATACCGGTGAAGACGGAATAGCGTTTGGTCGAGCGAGTCGACTGGAAACAATTTCGGAGCGAAGGTGCCTCGAGTGGGATTCTGCAGGGCGCGAGGTCGGAGTCGTCGGGATGGTTGGATGGCTTGACGGGGCTTCCCTGGCTGCGGTGACGGCTCTAGATGGGAAGAGGAGGTCTGGAGATTTAGGTTAGAGTTTTTGAGAGATAACTATATATATATATATATATATGTTATATAATAGGGAAAGAGAGAGGGAGCGGATGGTTGGGTCTGCGGCTAACAGGGGGTCGGGTATGGGAGTTTACTAGTTGTTGAAGGCTAAAGGGTCTGGGATGCAATGGGCGGGTCACAGCAAGTATTGAAGGCTGAATGCGGGTAGCAAAGTGCTAAGGAATGGATAGTTGGGAAAAGGGCTTGCTGATAGTTGGCTAGTAGTTATTATTATTACTATTATTATTATTATTATTATTATTAGGCCCGCCTGTGGTTAACAAATGTTACTAAAGTTGCTGCTTATTGCTTTAGCAATTGCTAAGTCTTTGCCTTGTAGCAATTTTTAAGTCCTTTGTTACTTGCTGTGTACTAACAGTTGCTATATTTAATAATTGTTATTATTAGTTTAAGTATTATTAGTATTATTAATAAATTCTCATTTAATAATTTCTTTTCTTAATCTTTTCTCAATCTTTTCTTTTCCTATTAATATCTATGCATATATATATATATATATTTGTATATATATATAATATATATATACTCATAGAAAAATTCTAGATTAGAATAATGCACAATATTAGGCTAGCAACTGCTCAAGGGGGTCTCCTACATGGAATAAATTCCGAAAAATTCCTGATGGTCCCATAAATCATCTAAGTGCCCGAATACCTAAAATAAGAAATTATTAAAAATCTATTTCTCCTATTTAGACCTAATTACTACAATTTAATTAATAATTAATAAAAAAAAAGGTGTATACGATTTTTAGGAAGGGGGTTTTACATTCTACCCAACTTATAAAAATTTTGTCCTCGAAATTAAAATTAAGCCACGGTAGAAAGGCAAGGGTGGTATAAGATTTGCATTGTTTAAAATACAAGGCTAGGTTTAAAGGATTGGGCGATGTCGCGCGTTGCACATGGGAAATTCCACATGAGCAAAAAAATAGGTTTCTTCATGTGTCATGTCCAATGGTGTGGACACCTAAATGCTTTTTTTTTGCATAAAAGCGTCCAACAATTGGAAAATTGCACAAAGATGAGAATTGGATGATGGGCATGTCTAGGATAAGGGTGTAGAATTTGTAGGAAGGCAGTGGCTAGTGTAGTGCTCCAATTATCGGAGCACGATAAGGGGCACTAAGTGATACAATATTGCAAAATTAAATAAAAAATGCTGTGTTCTACTTCTAACTGGATTCAAGCTAACCTTAGTCTCTCTAACTCAGCCAAGTAGGTAAATTTTTTTTTTTTTTGTGTGAGGGGTTCACAATCTGCCGAACTTAAAATTTTCCATCTACCACCTAAGGCCATACCTCTAGAAAAACTATTGCTCAAATTGTTTAATCATGATTTTTAATCCTCAAAGGTTTAACACCAAACATATCACCTATGATATGCCCTTAACCAATTATAAAAGAGGGTCACTAAGTCATGTGTTTAGCCTTATAGGGTATAGCTAGTACTATCAGTGTCAACTTATACCAGCACGAGGTTTCGTCTTTCCGAAATAGGGGAAGACGGAGAGAAATAATAAAGAACTCAAGGTGAAGGTAACAGAATACAAATACGAGATTCAAAGAGATTAAAGAATCAAAAAGAGAGTTGTCAGGACAGTTGTGGATTGAAATCCTATTTTTGGTAATTTTCTATTTACATGCTCGTATCAGTACAGTTATATAACCGATACGATGTGTCAGACATGTCTAGGGGCAAGTATATCCGTCTACTACCATATATCTCAATCCACGTAAAGTAGTCATGCGAAGAGCGAACCAAGCGCACTAAGGTTAGCTAGACCTTAATACACCGATTCTGATTAGGCAATTATATCATTGTGTGCACCCAATAATACATATGCCATGAGCAAGCTCGATAAAAGAATAAGCTTGCAAAAACTAGGCTATAATAGCAGCATAAATCAAGGTAGTACAGAAAATATAAGTACGCTGGATTATGATGAAAGAAGGTACAAATTAATTCAAGTTCGCAGAAGCAAAAACAACATAAGCAATAATATTAAAAGACCCTACAATCTCTACAGTTGTCATACTAACTCCCTGTCTAAGTCGTTAGTCGACTAAATTGGGGTATGAGTCTCTAAGTCCTATAGTCTGAATAAATACTGTCGTCTTACGCTAGCATACGACAAATGTCATTAAGTTACACTTCAATAATAGGGCAAAAGACTATGTGATGCTAGGTTATGAGGTATACTACCCAACTTATAATAATAAACTAATACTATAATTGTCTTAAGCATACCGTAGAAACTCCTGTTAAGGTCTACGAGAAGGGGTCTTGGTACTTATTAGGGTATCCTCTATACTAGGTTCAAACAGTATGGTAAAACTTCTAACTAACTCTAGTAGTGTCTATACTACTCTCAAGTCTTCATAATACATCAAGGGGGTAATGGTAAACCAATCTATAGAAAAGAAATTCTAGGGTTCACTAGATATTCTAAACTTAGTGGTGTGTCTATATTCCCGTTGTATTCTTAATAGGTGTGCTACCATAATCATTATCCTAATAACATGGGTTCCTATATTCTAGCAGGAGGCTATACTCAAAGAATTATTAGGGAAGTACAGGAATCAAGCAGGATACAATTGTTCAAATAGAACAGATAGGAGAAAGATGAATCATAGTCAATTGTGGATGAGATCCTATACTCTAGTCCTAGGTGCAGGCTTGCTCGGCACAGTAACGTAACCGAGACAATATGCTCTTGACCTGCATGGGCTACCACAAAAACATGTCACGCCCCAGTCCCAAAAATACGTAGAACTAGGACACGTAAGCATGCCAGCCGCATGGATATGGCAACTCCAATATATGGAAACCAAATCCACACGTACGCTGTAATATGAAAATCAATCCACAAGTGGTATAAATATATGTCACAAGTCATAGGGTACAATCTAAATCTCATCCACAGAAAATCAATATAAATAAATAACCAACATCTATATAACTAGATCTCAATAAGAAGTATCTAAAGATGATAGTTGGATGGAAACAAATCCACTACCAACTCGAATGTAAGACAAATATTAAAGTAAGTACAACACAACAACACCATATAAGAACACCATCTAGCAATCACGGGCTCGAAGAGAGGACATCCACGAAACATATATAGCCATCCGATCTGTGCTCCTGCAAATACTCAAGAATAGATACACCTGGCAGAGGACCAGGTCCTCAGAGGGATGTAACAAGATACAGAAAATACGAGCCAACTTGAATACAGTAAACATGCATATAATTTGAAAATAAATAAGTACGCTGTACAAGACAATCTATATAAATGCAAATGAGGACAACTTTTCGACCTATGGGCAAGGGTAGGATACTCGATCTAATCCTCACAACCTCAAGCTCGTCCATGAACATCATCAGCCGGCATACCTCGGGGGTAGCGACCCTCAGACTCCATCAATTGACATACCTCGGGGGTAGCGACCATCGGACACGACCCACCATAGTGCGTGCTAGTGACTACGGTGTTACCAGAGTGGTTAAAGCCCATACGCCTAATAATTGTCCTCTATGATACTATGTGCTAAGTGTGTGTCAACATATCTAATATATAGTAATGACTGAAGGAAAACTACACATGCAAGAACTATACAGAAATGTAATAAATAAACATAAATATACTAAGCATGCAAAATACTATAAACAATTTGGCAAGGTATCTTGCCTGGTAAGAAGGCTGCAAGGTGTACTGTCTAGAAGTCAAACGCACAGGATCAAAAGCTATGGCCACAGAACAGTATCTCCGGATACTGAAATAAATATCACCAACATTTCTAAAATGAGCAAAATAGCTAAAAAGCACTTCCCTTTCATCCAATTTGGACACAGGGGCAAAACGATAATTTCGGATAAAAGTGGGGTCCACATGTGGCCCACTTTGCACCGAAAAGCGTGCCAAAGGTAACAGTCTCTAAATAGGACAAATTATAGGTCAAACAAATCTAAATGTCAATACGAACCCAACGGTATGTCCAAATGTAGATTCTGATGAGCCGAACACAATTTTGTCCAAAAAGTCAACTGTGGGGCCCGCCAATTGGCGATCTGGTCAACCATCTCAAAATTGCGTTAAAATTGGGTCACAGGACCAGCGCGTTACCACGAGTCCAGTGGCACAAGTTTCGTCGCAGTCTGACAAGCGTGCACAAAATACGCGCGTTCCACAAAAGTTGCGATACGGGATGTGTCCGCGGATACGGCCTGATTCCGACGCGTACACGCGTCCGAATCAGTCCCCACAAATTTTTACGTGTCTGGTTATGCTGCGTGCACCATTCGGTACACTTGGCACGCGGCGGGGCGGTCCTGTTTGGCGGGGCGCGCTCCGTTTTCCAGCTTTTGGAAATCTGGAAAAAGTGGGTACGCGTAGTTTTGTGACGAATATCATTATGTCCACAGCAACTAATAGCATAGGGTTATTTAACAGAAAATAAACTAGGTCAAGTATTCTACAGGTATCAAAAAGAATCACCAAATTCGGATCTCTGTGGTGGGAGATACGAACTCGGCAATAGGGGTGGTCACCGCAGTTTTCTGCAATTCCAGAATTGGGTCTGCTCGCGCCGACTTGGGCGCTGTTTTTCACCTATGGGTACACATTTTTCGAGGTTGGCTATAACACAAATATGGAAGAGGGTTAAGGGGTGATCATACCGGTGAAGACGAAACAGCGTTTGGTCGAGCGAGTCGACGGAAAACAATTCCGGAGCGAAGGTGCCTCGAGTGGGATTCTGCAGGGCACGAGGTCGGAGCGTCGGGATGGTTGGATGGCTTGGCGGGACTTCTCTGGCTGCGGTGACGGCTCTAGATGGGAAGAGGAGGTCTGGAGATTTAGGTTAGGGTTTTTGAGAGATAACTATATATATATATATATATATGTTATATAATAGGGAAAGAGAGAGGGAGCGGATGGTTGGGTCTGCGGCCAACAGGGGGTCGGGTATGGGAGTTTACTAGTTGTTGAAGGCTAAAGGGTCTGGGATGCAATGGGCGGGTCACAGCAAGTATTGAAGGCTGAATGCGGGTAGCAAAGTGCTAAGGAATGGATGGTTGGGAAAAGGGCTTGCTGATAGTTGGCTAGTAGTTATTATTATTACTATTATTATTATTATTATTATTAGGCCCGCCTGTGGTTAACAAATGTTACTGAATTTGCTGCTTATTGCTTTAGCAATTGCTAAGTCTTTGCCTTGTAGCAATTTCTAAGTCCTTTACTACTTGCTGTGTACTAACAGTTGCTATATTTAATAATTGTTATTATTAGTTTAAGTATTATTAGTATTATTAATAAATTCTCATTTAATAATTTCTTTTCTTAATCTTTTCTCAATCTTTTCTTTTCCTATTAATATCTATGCATATATATATATTTGTATATATATATAATATATATATACTCATAGAAAAATTCTAGATTAGAATAATGCACAACATTAGGCTAGCAACTGCTCAAGGGGGTCTCCTACATGGAATAAATTTCAAAAAATTTCTGATGGTCCCATAAATCATCTAAGTGCCCGAACACCTAAAATAAAAAATTATTAAAAATCTATTTCTCCTATTTAGACCTAATTACTACAATTTAATTAATAATTAATAAAAAAAATATGTATACGATTTTTAGGAAGGGGTTTTTACAATATATATATATATATATATATATATATATATATACTAGCTTACTAACTTATTAGCTTATCAAATAAATTAACTAACTTATATATATATATATATATATATATATATATATATATATATATTAACTTACCAACTTACTGGCTTATCAATAAGCTACTGCTTATTGAAACTGCTGCTGCCGCTTCTTACTGCCGCTGTTGCTTTCTGCTTTCTGCTTCTGCTTCTGCTGCTTACTGCTGCTGCTGCTTCTTCTTCTGATGTGGCTTCTGCTACTGCTTCTGCTTTTGCGTTTCAGTGCTTCTGCTGTTGTTGCTTGTGCTTACTGCCGCTCTTGCTTTTCAGCTGCTTCTCTCAGTTTCTCACTATTTTTTCTTACTGCTTTCCATTGCTTTTCTCAATATTTTCATTATTTTATTCACTATTTTCTATTATTTCTTCTTCCCTCAAGCTCACACACATATATAAATATACACACAATCAAACACGTGTCAATTTGGTCTAATTGACCTATTGACAAACACAAGATCTGTCAATCTCGAAATTCTCCTAAAATTGACTCAAAATACCACATAACTTTCTCTATAGGCCTCCTATGAACCAAATTCTAATTCTTATGGGTAGCCCTAGCATATAGGATGGTTTCTAATGATTAAAACACAGATTTAGAGTCTAATTAGAGAAAAAAAACTAAATTGTACCGATTGGGAGATGGATTCCCAATGAACCTTTAAATTGAGTGAAAAGAGCCTCCAACTTGTAGATCCTTGCTTCTCCTTATAGATTATTGCTTCCTCCTTAAAGATATTTGCTTTCTCCTTATTCTAATAGCCTCCAATGATGATTTGTGAAGGAATTGGAAAACAATTTGAGTAGAATTTGGTATGGGAATGAAAAAATTTAGAAGAGGAAATTCTAGATCTAGATTTGAAATAAAAAAATAAAGAAATAGAATTTTCCCTCAATTATTACTAGGCCGACCCCTTTCTCTCTTCCCAAGCTATTATGAAATATCTAGAATACCCCTTGGGGCTTCTCATGAAGAAATAATTAAGGAAGGAAGGTTCTAGTCTAATTGGTTTAACTTAATTAATCATCCTCCCAATGATTGTGCTTCTTAGTGGGCTCAATTCTAACTAGAATTATATGTTGGTCCATGGATCTAATCTAAACTAGTTAGGTCCACTAACACAAGTCCAAAATAATATATTAACATCTAACAATAAATAAATAATACAATAAATAAAATTTACATCATGTACAATATTTAATTAATTATGAACTGACCAAAATACCCTTTCCTAGAAAATATGGTAGTGAAAAGTCTACCCCCCCTTAAAATAAATTTTTTCTTGAATTAAAAGATGAAACTACCCCCAGAAAATAAAATAGAACATAATCAGGAAAGAATATACCTCATGGCACAAACAAATATGGGTAACGCTTTCACATTTTATCCTTTTTCTCCCAGGTTGACTCACTTGGAGAGTGATGTCTCCATTCGACGCGTACCAAGGGAATGGTCTAATTTCTCAGCACCTTCCCTCTCTGATCCAGAATCTCAACTGACTGCTCTGGATAGCTAAGAGTAGGGCCCATATATATCTTCGAGTGATCCAACACGTAACTAGGATCCACCATGTACCATCTCAACTACAACACATAAAACACGTTGTGCACTCCCTCTAATGCAGATGGCAAGTCTAGTCTATAAGCAACTTTATCGACCCTCTCGAGAATAGGGAAAGGTCCGATAAATCACGGACTAAGCTTTCCGCCTCCACCGAAATGAATCGTGCCTTGTGTCAGAAAAATCCTCAGAAATACTAAACCAACAACCTAGAAAAAAATAGAACATTAAGAACTTAATCTATAACAAACAACCAATATCAAGCACAAAATAAAATCTAAAACTATACCTCAAACTTCAAAGGTCTCCGGTGGCTATCGACCCAATGTCGCTGTCTGTCCTGTGCCACTCGAAGTCTGTCTCTGATCAACTTAACTTTCTTCGCTGAATCCCCAACCATCTCTGGCTCTAGCAAAAATCTCTCTCCAATATCGTCCTATGATAAGGAAGTACGACATCTTTGACCGTACAGAGCCTCAAATGGTGACATCTTTATACTAGCCTGGTAGCTATTATTGTAAGCAAACTCTACCAAATGGAGACGGTCCTCGCAAGATCCCCCAAAATATAGTACACAGGTGCGCAACATATCCTCGAGAGTCTGAATGGTCCTCTCTGAATGTCCATCTATCTGGGGCTGATATGCAGTACTAAACTTGAGCTGGGTGCCCAAACTCGCTTGCAAACTCCTCTAGAAATGAGAAGTGAAATGACTATCCCGATCCTAAACTATTCTGACAGGAACCCCATGTATCCTAACGATCTGCCTTACATATATCTCTGCCAGCTTCCCCGTAGACAAACCCACATTAAAAGGCAAAAAGTGGGCCGACTTGGTCAACCTGTCAACGATGACCCAAATCACGTCTTTTCCTCCTAGAGATCGTGGAAGTCTGGACACAAAATCCATAGTAATGTGCTCTCACTTCCACTCTGGAATGGGTAATGGCTAAAGTAATCCACCTGGCCTCTGTCTTTCGGCTCTCACCTGCTGGCACACTAAGCATCTGGATACAAACTGTGCCACCTTCCTCTTCATGCTATACCACTACACATTCTCTCATATATTCTGATACATCTTGTTGTAACCTGGATGCATGAAATACTGAGAGCGATGTAATTCCTGCAATACCTCTTCACGTAGCTCCCGACTAGGCACACATAATCTAACACCATGCCACAAAGAACCATCCTCAGTATCAGTGAAATCATCCTCCAATCTTGCTCTCACCTGAGCTCTGATACTCCTAAGAGATATATTCTCATACTGGGCTACCTTGATCCTGTTCATCAACTCTGAGTATATCTATAACCCCCACATCTGTATAGCAAAATCGGAAACTATCACCTTATGACCAATCTTTCTAATTCCTCTAACAAATACCAATCCTGCGACAACAACATAGCTACCGGATACCTGTTAAAGGCATTGGCAACTACATTGGCTTTCCCAAGATGACACTGCAATATGTCAAAATCCTTTATCAATTTCAACCACCGACGCTACCTTATGTTCAACTCCTTATGAGTAAAATGTACTTCAAGCTCTTGTGGTCTATAAAGATCTCCACACGCTCTCCGTACAAATAGTATTTCTACAACTTCAAGGCAAAGCTGACTGCTGCTAACTCCAAATCGTGGGAAGGATAGTTCTTCTCGCACTTTCCCATTCTGCTGAAGAACACAACCCAGCCCTTTTTCCGATGCATCACTATAAATAGTGAAACCTCCAGACCCTGATGGCAACGTCAAAATAGGAGCAAACGTCAATCTTGTTTTTAATTCCTCAAAAGTAACTTGATACTCCCCTTTCCAAACAAACTCTTCATCCTTCCTGGTGAGTCTAGTCATCGGCTCGAATATCCTTGAAAAATATTGCACAAACTTCCTGTATTAGCCTGCTAGACCCAAGAAACTTCTAATCTCTACCACTAAACTCGGGGTCTTCTAAGACTCCATTGCTGCGATCTTCTTCGGATCCACTAAAATTCCATTACCAGTCACAATATGTCCTAAGAACTCTACCCTGTCTAGGAAGAACTCACACTTGGAAAGCTTTTCATACAACTTCTCATTCCTCGGTAAATCCAACACAATCCACAAATGCTTCTCGTGCTCCTCCGGTGTCTTCGGGTATATGAGTATGTCATCGATGAACACCACCATGAACTTATCAATGTACTGGTAGAACACCTTGTTCATCACATTTATAAATATTGTCGAGACATTAGTCAACCCAAATGGCATCACTATGAACTCATACTGGCCATACCGAGTCCTAAAAGTAGTCTTCGAAATGTCCTTCGGCTTTACTTTTACTTAGTGGTAGCCTGATCTCAAGTCTATCTTGGAAAACACCTTGGCACCACTCAACTGATAGAACATGTCTTCAATCCGTGGCAACGGGTATTTATTCTTGATAGTAAGATTATTCAATATCCTATAATCAATGCACATGCGCACCGATCCATCCTTCTTCGGTGCAAACAATACCGGGGCTTCCCATAGTGAAGAACTGGATTTGATAAACCTATTATCCTGTAATTCATCCACTTGTTTCTTCAGCTTGACTAGCTCGCTGTTGGTCACTCTATAGACATGCTGTGAAATTTATTCTGTATCTAGCACCAAGTCTATAGAGAATTCAATATCTTGATCCGGCGGCAATCCTGGCAATTCTTCAGGAAACACATACAAGAACTCTGCTATCAAAGGATACGACAACTACTTATCTTTGTCACAACCCACACCCGGTATAGGGGCACGAGAGCGTGGGTACGTCCAGCCTACGCCGCAGCATCGACGGTAGAACGTTGTCTAGGTCATGATACTATCTAATCAATCTCACATGGATATCCAACTCCATACGGAGACACGGATAATCACAATATAATATGAACAACATACTCAATCACATAACTACAACATGATAAGATCTCGAAGAAATAAGATAAAATACAACGCAAGTCAAAAATAGAAGTAGTCTAACTCAACAATATAATCCAAGTCTCAGAGAGTATGCCGGAGACAAATCCGGTACCAAAAATAATATGCTAAAAGAACTATCTAGATAACTAGTGATTCCGGCTAAACCTTCCGGAATCATAACTGAACTACCAAGTCCAAGTCTCAGCTACTCACCCTGTGGTCCATAAGTTTCGGACACCAGTCCTCTAGGCATAGTCTGGAAAATATTTTCCAGTCAGGAAGGAGCAAAGTACATCTCAAATAATATTTCTATTTAATTGTTAAGGGCTATAAAACAATAAACAGATAATGCTATATACTGAGAGAAGACAGTGAATAAATGCAATGGCAAAATAAAGAGACATGTAATGTAAAAAGACAGGCAATATAGGAAATATGATACAGTCAGTGCATAAATAAAATAAAGAGAACGAGGTACAATATCATATATGGGTGATATGGTATATGATCTAAAATAGAGAACTGTAACTATTCTAAGTATTTGAAATATCAGTCTATCATGTGATCGGCTTGGGATAAGATCAGGCTGGTTACATATGATTAGCCATGATTCATGTAAGGTCAGGCTAACCATTTGGTTAGCTATGATGCTAGTAGTGGTCAGGCTAATAATATATAACAGTTATGAGGCATGTAATGGTCAGGCCGCACCCGACGTAAGATGTGGGGTGAGCTATGATGCATGTAGAGTTGGGTATGATCACATAATCTACTAAAATTTCCTTCGCCCCCAACTAGTACAGTGGATCCAATCATAACACGTTACGATACACGAGCAATATCCAATATATCATGTGCATGGTCTAAATATCAATGTCGTATACACTGTCAATACGATAATCAATGTAACATCTCATGATTACAGATCCAATCTATATACTAGTCCGTATAGCACAGTGTCAAAAATCAGATGTAATATTTTTAGATACTGAATTTATAGATATTATCAAATAATTAGAAATTATCAGAGAATGTACTCGCCTTGGGTCCTTAGCTGGTAATACCAATGTCCTGTTCTAGTGTATTGCCTGGATGATCCAACAGTCCTATAAACATATCATAAAACAATATAACATTTGTATCAGATGCTACACTAATACACAATCAAAATACATCAAACTCAGGGGCTATACCAGGTATGGCACTAGTCAACTAGGGTCAAGTACGTCAAGTTGCACGGGCGTCGCGTTTGTGATTGCTGTGCAAAATAGACGGTCAAAATGATACGGGGCTCGCCAGTACGTCAGTGTACATGTGACAGTCATTTACAGGGTTACAGGTCAAGGTAAAGACGGGGTATCCGTAATTATACTCGAGTCACCTAAAATATTAACTAATTACATATTATCAATAATTAAATATAATACATATATATGGTTATACCAAATTATATACAAAATATGTATAAGTGCATACTCTAAATAGAATTAAACACTATATATATACACATATATGTTTAAAATATACATGCCACATTATATATATACAACCAATATTATGTGCTTACAAAGAATGTATATACTGAATATGTATTTATATGCAGATTCCAGTAAAAATATACATATACTATATATAAAACTTATACTATATACGTATATAAGTATATATATATATATATATATATATATATATATATATATATATATATATATATATATATATATATATATATGCTACATATATATACATACCAAAATACATACATATATATATGAAAATACGTTTTTATTACACATATACTATATGAAAATATACCAATACAACATATATATATATATATATATATATATATATATATATATATATATATACCTGTATACTATTACATATATACTAATACAACATATTAACATATATCATTAAATACATATATACTAATATATATGTTGAATACATATATACTAATAGGGAATACACTATATGTTAATACATACATATATATATATATATTTGAATACATAAACTATTACGTACATATATACGTACACTCACACATGTACACGCGTGCGTGGACAGGGGGGGAGGATCGAACCTACGCACGACGACGGCGAAGACGTCGACGATGATGACGACGACGAGGACGACGAAGTGGCTGGCCGGAAAGATCAGCTGACCCAAGCTCGTGGGAGCAGCTGGAAGCCGCGGGGAGGACAGGCACGCCGGAGCTCGTGCTCGGCCGGGGATTCAGCGGGTGGATGCAGAAGGGTCTGCTGTGCAATGGAGGAGGTCGGTGGGGCTTCAGGTGGTATGAGCTGCTGTGATGTTGAGCCCGGGAAGAGGGGAGTTGAGAAGAATGGACGAGTCGGGAGAGCAGCTCGGGGAGCTTCAGGCGGGGAAGGCCGGTTCGACGTGGAAGGGGAGGAGCTCTCGGGACTATGATGCTGGAGGGAGGCCGGAGACAGTAGAGTGCAGGTGGATCTCAGCCTGGAGTAGGGAGAGCCGGCGGGGATGGAACAGTAGCACCGGGGAAAGGTTGGCCAGGGCAGTTGATGATGGTGAAGGTGGTGATTGTTTGTGGTGGTGGTGCAGGGGATCTCATCGTCGGCGGGACGGGATCGAGCTCGTTGGTCGGGGAAGGAGGCTGGTCGAGGAGGATGCTGGTTCGAGGAGCTCGATGGGCTGGCCGGAGCTTGGCCGGAGGGATGAGTGGTGGAGGTGGTTCTAATGGTGTTGATGGTGGTGGAGCTGCTGATGATTATGGTGGAGCTGCTGATGATGGGGATGGAGCTGCTTCGGGTTGGCCGGACTGAAGTGGGGAGTGGCCGGGGAGAAGAGCTCGGGGTTGAGTAGGAGACAGGGTGCAAGTCGGATGACCGGAGGGAGGCCGGACGCTGACCGGAGCTTGGCGGAGGTGGAGATGGTTTAATACAAACCAAAAATAAAATAAATGAAGAGGAAGAAGAAGGAAGAAGAAGAAGAAGGAAAAAAATGAAAAGAAAAGGGAAGCTACGTTGGTGTTTGTGAGGAGGGAGGAGAGAGGAGATGGGGGCTTCCCTAGGTTTGGGGATTAGGGCTTGTTGGAAAGGGAGAGGTGATGTGACATTTTATAGGAAAGGTGATGGAAGGTGTGTGGTGATGATGAGCCCCCATTTAGAATGGGTGGCCACGATTCGTCATGGAGAAAATCATTTATACATGGAGAGGGTTGAATTGACTAGTCAAATTTGGGCTTCTCCATTTGGTTGAACCAATGGGGTGTTGACACCTAATGTAATATTTGCAAATGAGCCCCCTTAACTTGGGTATTTGCACAGACACATGAAATAATGAAAAATTTGTGGACGATTTAGTGTTTGGTGTTTTGTAGGGTAAGGGGGTGTTGTATGTTTGGTATGGGCTTAATTAGTGGGGCACTCGGATTAAATTGGGATTAGCCAAAATGGTATCCCCAATTTAATTAGAAATAAATGCAAGCGGTGTTCTAATATTAATTAGGAGTACATGAGGCCAAAATTAGGTTGGGTCAAAATTATCATTAGTGAAGAAGACTAAGATCAGAATATTACCCTAATTTGGGTTGCACGAAAAATGGGTCAAGATTGCCTCCAATTTCGATTGGAACGCTCAACGATACAAAGTCGGAAAATATTTAGAAATTAAATAAACATCCGCGACGAATATTGTGCGGTTAAAATGAAGCACAAGAGAACATAATTACGAGTTACAAAAAGGTCAGAATGGAAGGCGGGCACGTCTAGGGCAAGGTTGTGAAATTTGTTCGAAGGCAAAAGCTAGGGTAGCGCTCCAAATATCGAAGCAACGGTAAGGCGCAACAATTAAATAAAATTACGGTAATTAATCACAATCCCAAATAATTAAATTCTAATTAATACAAATTAATACACAACCCTATAATTCGGTCAGGTGTTCACCTAGTGGGCTTCTAGGTCAAGTTTACTAGCTCAACATTAAGAACACTGTACATAATATTATAAATACACATCTCATGCAATTATTTGAATTAAATACACGCAATATTAAATACATATAAAAAGTCAAAATACCCATATTTTTGGAACGTGGTAGTGACAAGTCTATCCTCCTTAAAAGAATTTCGTCATCAAAATTTAAGTTCCTCAATGGTCGTATTTTTCTCATTATTATTATTATTTTCATCAAAATTCAAATGATCAAACCCCATAATTATGAAGTAAGCCCACATTGTTATTTCACAAACTTTCATAATTCTACAGATATCATATTTCTGAAAAATCCTCAAATTTAATTATCGAATTCCATTCGTATCATAATCTCCTCAGAATCTGATGTTAGTAATTTAAACCAAAATTTAATATCCAATCCTCTAATTTTAAATCCAAACAATGCACATTTATAAAATTAAAAAAATCTCATCCAAAAAGTTTGTATTTAAATACTAACCCATTAATCATCCTACTCCTCGAATTTTGGGTAAATCACTAGATACAAATTTATTTTCCAATCCTTTATTTGAAAACCAGTCAATGCATATTTATGAAATTTTGGAAATCTCATCCGAAAATACTATTCCATTAATCATCTTACTCCTCTGATTTAAGTCCAATCGATGCGTATTTATAAAACTAAATCCTCATCCCAAAAATTTGAATTCCAACACTAATCCATTAGTGATCTTACTCCCGAGTTTCCTTTTTTTTTTTACACAATACTCAAATAATATAATACTCGCAAAATCTTCAATTATAATATTCGAAATAAATCTATATCTTGCAGTCAAATAAATACAATGATAATCTTCTTAAATTTCTCAAAATTTAATGACAAATTCAATCATTTCATAATCCTCATAAAATCAACGTTTTAACAAGATTGCCTAATCCTGTCATATTAAATTCTCAACTCTTTGTTTAATTTATCGTTTATCCTCGAAATTAAAGGCACATTGTCTCTTTCTGTCAAATCACATCCTCTTCATTGATTCTTTACTACAGTCAATCCTCAACAATCAAAGTCTAAAAGAATCCTACCTATAGTCATACAATACGTAATACAACACGCAATCTAGATAAAATATGCAATCTAGATGAAACACGCATTGTCATAGTCTCTTTTGTCGTGGTATTGCAGTATCTGTCAGGGTATGCTACTAACTACATTCTAACAAGAAAATGATGAATACAAACTACGGTACTAAGGAATAAACCAATCAGTCAACAGACGGAAGGGGACAGAAGGAAAGAACAGAACATAGTCTTCTAACCCATTACTTGGATATCTTTATCCTCTAATATACACTTAACTCTGGCACATTTACTAACTAATTCCTATCCTTGTACACTGGTACCCGTATCAACTAATCATTAGTCCACAACATCCATGAATACATCCTTATTGCACACACCTGTCTATTAATACCAAAATCTGATACCAAGAACCTCTAACACAATCATAGGTCAATGATGCATTCAAAGTTTGATACTCTTATCCCTTTAGGTACCTCTGTTCTACTACAAGTACACCCACTGCTAGTTCTCTTTCCTACTACAATTATTCATACTAGTTGTTCTTATCACTCAAGTGCACACCAAGTGCAACACACCATACTAAGTACTACTCTCTCTAATACAACTCTAGATGGACACCTAAGTCTGTTTGCAGTGCCATCTCAATCATGCCCAAGTCAACAGATCCTTACGTATACACTTCATTCACTCATATTCTGATATATATTTCTTACCCACCGTAAAATTAATCCTCAAAAATAAGATCATCAAAGTTTAACTTCTTGAACAATTTAAAATAAAATGCATATACTTCCTCAAAAGTCAAGTACACTATATCGAAATAAAATTTTAATCACTTCTAAAATCTTTATAGCTTTGATTATGTTTATTGAATCAAATTTGAATCCTCAAAATTCAATAACATAGAATCTCAACTCCTCAAAATTCTTAAAAATTAAAATTTATTTCCACTCTTCAATTTCAAATCCACAATTATACATATAATGCTCACGGTCTCTAATACTCAAGGTGCACTCAATTACACCCATTTTCTAGACTCTCAACTGTGTACTGAAATTTGTACTACCCGAATTACTTGCACTATTACTTCCAAATGATCAAAGTTATCATCACACGTATTTTCTCTAATGAGTTTCTATCTATATTAACTGATATACTAATTTAACATTATCATACAAGGCACTTACTATTAGCACCTTGCTCAATTAATCCTCGATATAGAATTATTAGTACCCTTGGTATGATAACACTAGCTTCATTATTGGATCATCTCATCAACTTATTAGAACTCACGATTACTTGCACCTTCTATAACACCCATGTTTCACTTTACTCTCATGGGCAAGTATATGGTTCTTTATCTCGATTGATGTATATGTATTTTCCTTTAATCTTTTACAGCCTGTTAAACTAATCTGTGATACACTTCACCACTTTCATTACCAATCCTGATATTTCTATACTCATGACATCTCATTATAACTCTTTATGCGTATAAATTTCTTTATTTTTAACACACCCGGTATCAATCATCAAATAACATTATGCTCCATTAATCCTTAACATAATTCCTTGATACTTAATTATTTACATAGATCATCCAATTACATAATCATGATTATCCAGGATGGGTATGCTGGCTCTGATACTAACTCTTGGAATCATCACTGATACTCTTTTCTCCTTCTATCTATAGTGCCAATACTAACTATAACACACCTATCATAAAACTATTGCAACAAGGCACTATGCTATGGGTTAACTCTAGATTAATGCCTACTGCTCATATTTCCAACTAGGAAACACTTCCAAACTCACAAGCAACACTCGATCAATACTAATACTCAAGACACAGACATAATTATAAGTCACTAATTATCATACTTAATAAGGAATCCTCAAAGAAAGTTGAGGACTGAAGGTACTTCTACTGCTAGCAAACAAAAGAAACGATGGAATAAAGTCCTATAATAACAGAAATAGATAAGTGTTGAGATGATACTTTAAGAACCAATTTAAGATACAACCTGATAATCATACACGTCTTTCAGAAATCATGACACTTAGAATCCTCGTCACGCCAGTAAGCATAGGTGCGATAAACGACAGGTTCCGTAACTAAGGTATGCAACTCTATAATCATGTCATCTAGAATCTTTGCTACGCCAACCGGTATGGCTGCGAGAGAATCTAAATTTCATAACTAAAGTATGTACATCCAATTTAGGTTCATACGTTCTTATCACAATAGCTAATATGACTGTGATAAACTCTAGGTTCCATAACCAAAGTAGACGTTTTACCTTCTCACCGTCCTCATCAATATATGTCATCAGATGATACCATAAATTTTTTACGTAAAATTCATCTCGATAAGAAATCAACTCAACAACGATACCAAGAATTTAAAATTAATAACTGGTCAACAAGAATCAAACTCAATATCAACAAGCGAGAACAAATGAAAATAAGGGGAAAGGAATTTAAATTAGAAATTATAATAAGATTCTCAAGGGGTCATCTCAGGAATCTCTCAAGAATTTTGTGATTGAGTATCCTCTCTCATCCTAGTATCATATGTCCTATATTCTATAGCAGGCACGCAGTAGTACAACTATGACGTCGTACTACCACAAAATCGCACAACTTGCGAAGTCTGTCCTACATAGGCCACCACTAAAAATGTGTCACGACCCGCACCCGGTATAGGGGCACGAGAGGGTGGGTACGTCCAGCCTATGCCGCAACATCGGCGGTAGAACGATGTCTAGGTTATGATACTATCTAATCAATCTCATATTGATATCCAACTCCATACGGAGACACAGATAATCACAATATAATATTAATAACATACTCAATCACATAACTACAACACGATAAGATCTCGAAGAAATAAGATAAAATGCAATACAAGTCAAAAATAGAAGTAGTCTAACTCAATAATATAATCCAAGTCTCAGAGAGTATGCCGGAGACAAATCTGGTACCAAAAATAATATGCTAAAAGAACTAATTAGATAACAAGTGATTCCGGCTAAACCTCCCAGAATCACAACTGAACTACCAAGTCCAAGTCTCAGCTACTCACCCTATTGTCCATAAGTGTCGGACACCAGTCCTCTAGACATAGTCTGGAAAATATTTTCCAGTCAGGAAGGAGCAAAGTACATCTCAAATAACATTTCTATTTAATTGATAAGGGCTATAAAACAATAAAAAGATAATGCTATATACTGAGAGAAGACAGTGAATAAATACAATGGCAAAATAAAGAGACATAATGTAAAGAGACAAGCAATATAGGCAATATGATACAGTCAGTGCATAAATGAAATAAAGAGAACGAGGTATAATATTATATATGGGTGATGTGGTATATGATCTAAAATAGAGAACTGTAACTATTCTAAGTGTTCGAAATATCAGTCTATCATGTGATCGGCTTGGGACAAGATCAGGCTGGTTACATATGATTAGCTATGATTCATGTAAGGTCAGGCAAACTATTTGGTTAGCTATGATGCTAGTAGTGGTCAGGCTAATCATATATAACAGCTATGAGGCATGTAATGGTCAGGTCGCACCCGAAGTGAGATGTGGGGTGATCTATGATGCATGTAGAGTTGGGTATGATCACATAATCTACTAAAATTTCCTCCGCACCTAACTAGTACAGTGGATCCAATCACGACAAGTCACGATACACGAGCAATATCCAATATATCATGTACATGGTCTAAATATTAATGTCGTGTACACTGTCAATATGATAATCAATGTAATATCTCATAATTACAGATCCAATCTATATACTAGTTCGTGTAGCACAGTGTCAAGAATCAGATGTAACATTTCTAGATACTGAATTTATAGATATTATCAAATAATTAGAAATTATCAGAGAATATACTCGCCTTGGGTCCTTAGCTGGTAATAGCAATGTCCTGTTCCAGTGTATCGCCTGGATGATCCAACAGTCCTATAGACATATCGTAAAATAATACAACATTTGCATCAGATGCTACACTAATACACAATCAAAATACATCGAACTCAGGGGCAATGCCAGGTATGACACTAGTCAACTAGGGTCAAGTGCGTCAAGTTGTACGGGCGTCGCGTCTGTGATTGTTGTGCAAGACAGACGGTCAAAATAATTCAGGGCTCGCCAGTACATCAGTGTACATGTGGCAGTCATTTACAGGGTTACAGGTCAAGGTAAAGATTGGGTATCCGTAATTACACTCGGGTCACCTAAAATATTCACCAATTACATATTATCAATAATTAAATATAATACATATATATGGTTATACCATATTATATACAAAATATGTATAAGTGCATACTCTAAATAGAATTATACACTATATATATATATATATATATATATATATATATATATATATATATGTTTAAAATATACATGCCACATTATATATATACAACCAATATTTATATGCTTACAAAGAATGTATATACTGAATATGTATTTATATGCAGATTCCAGTAAAAACATACATATACTATATATAATACATATACTATATACGTATATAAGTATATATATATATATATATATATATATATATATATATATATATATATATATATATATATATATCAATACAAATATATATATGCTACATATATATACATACCAAAATACATACATATATATATGTATATATATATATATATATATATATATATATATATATATATATATATATATATATATATATATATATACCAAAATACATTTTTATTACACATATACTATATGAAAATATACCAATACAACATATATATATATATATATATATATATATATATATATATATATATATATATATATATATATATATATATAAATACCTATACACTATTACATATATACTAATACAACATATTAACATATATCATTAAATACGTATATACTAATATATATGTTGAATACAAATATACTAATGGGGAATACACTATATGTTAATACATACATATATATATATATATATTTGAATACATAAACTATTACGTACATATATACGTACACTCACACACGTACACGCGTGCGTGCACGGGGGGGGGGGAGGGGAGGATTGAACCTGCGCACGACGACGGCGAAGACGTCGACGATGATGATGACGACGAGGATGACAAGGTGGCTGGCCAAAAAGAGCAGCTGACCGGAGCTCGTGGGAGCAACTGTAAGCCACGGGGAGGACGGGCACGCCGGAGCTCGTGCTCGGCCGGGGATTCAGCGGGTGGATCCAGCAGGGTCGTATGTGTAATAGAGGATGCCGGCGGGGCTTCAGGTGGTACGGGCTGCTGTGATGTCGAGCCCGGGAAGAGGGGAGTCGAGGAGAATGGCCGTGTCGGGAGAGCTGCTCGGGGAGCTTCAGGCGGGGAAGGCTGGTTCGACGTGGAAGGGGAGGAGCTCTCGGGGCTGTGATGCTGGAGGGAGGCCGGAGACAATCGAGTGCAGGTGGATCTCGGCCGGAGTAGGGAGAGCCGACGGGGATGGAACAGTAGCACCGGGGAAAGGTTGGCCGGGGCAGTTGTTGATGGTGAAGGTGGTGATTGTTTGTGGTGGTGGTGCGGGGGATCTCGTCGGCGGCGGGACGAGATCGAGCTCGGTGGTCGGGGAAGGAGGCTGGTCGAGGAGAAGACTGGTTCGAGGAGCTCGACCGGCTGGCCGGAGCTTGGCCGGAGGAATGAGTGGTTGAGGTGGTTCTAATGGTGGTGATGGTGGTGGAGCTGCTGATGATGGGGGTGGAGCTGCTTCGGGTTGGCCGGACTAAAGTGGGGAATGGCCGGGGAGAAGAGCTCGGGGTTGAGGAGGAGGCAGGGTTCAGGTCGGATGACCGGAGGGAGGCCGGACGCTGACCGGAGCTTGGCCGGGGTGGAGATGGTTTAATAAAAACGAAAAATAAAATAGTTGAAGAGGAAGAAGAAGGAAGAAGAAGAAGAAGGAAAAAAATAAAAAGAAAAGGGAAGCTACATTGGTGTTTTTGAGGAGGGAGGAGAGAGAAGATGGGGGCTTCCCTAGGTTTGGGGATTAGGGCTTGTTGGGAAGGGTGAGGTGATATGATATTTTATAGGAAAGGTGATAGGAGGTGTGTGGTGATGATGAGCCCCCATTTTGAATGGGTGGCCAGGATTCGTCATGGAGAAAATCATTTATACATGGAGAGGGTTGAGTTGACTAGTCAAATTTGGGCATCTCCATTTGGTTGAACCAATGGGGTATTGACACCTAATGCAATATTTGCAAATGAGTCCCCTTAAATTGGGTATTTGCACAAACACATGAAATGATAAAAAATTTGTGGGCAATTTAGTATTTGGTATTTTGTAGGGTGAGGGGGTGTTGTGTGTTTGGTATGGGCTTAATTAGTGGGGCACTCGGATTAAATTAGGATTAAACGGGATTAGCCAAAATAGTATCCCCAATTTAATTAGAAATAAATGCAAGCGGTGTTCTAATATTAATTAGGAGTACATGGGGCCAAAATTAGGTTGGGTCACATTTATCATTAGTGAAGAAGACTCAGATCAGAATATTACCCTAATTTGGGTTGCACGAAAAATGGGTCAAGATTGCCTCCAATTTCGATTGGAACGCACAATGATACAAGGTCGGATTTTATTTTGATATTAAATAAACGTCCGCGACGAATATTGTGCGGCTAAAATGAAGCACAAGAGAACATAATTACGAGTTACAAAAAGGTCAGAATGGAAGGCGGACACGCCTAGGGCAATGTTGTAAAATTTGTTGGAAGGCAAAAGCTAAGGTAGCGCTCCAAATATCGAAGCAATGGTAAGGCGCAACAATTAAATAAAATTATGGTAATTAATCACAATCCTAAATAATTAAATTCTAATTAATACAAATTAATACACAACCCTATAATTCGGTCAAGTGTTCACCTAGTGGGCTTCTAGGTCAAGTCTACTAGCTCAACATTAAGAACACTATACATAATATTATAAATACACATCTCATGTAATTATTTGAATTAAATACACGCAATATTAAATACATATAAAAAATCAAAAAATACCCCTATTTTTGGAATGTGGTAGTGACAGTCTTCCACTATAGCTTCATAGATAATACCTTCTCTCTGCTTTGCAGCTCCTCTAGCAAACTCAAACTCTGCCTCTCCAAGCGGGTTAAATAAAACTCTACCTCCTCTAAAATCTATACTAGTATGGTGCATACTTAACCAATTTATCCCGAGTACAATATCGTAGCTCAGAAGTGGCATTACAAGTAGACACGCACTCATCTCCCGACCTTCCAAAGTAACTATCTGATCCTTGTAAATATCCCTAACCAGGATAATGCCTCCCCCGGTCATGATCTTGCAAGTCTTAAGCAAATACTCAGCTACCAAATGATGCTTTAAAGCAAAAGAAACAGATACAAAACTATAGGAAGGACTACTATCAAATAAAGCTAAAGCTGGAATAAAATTAAGAAGAACAAAATCGACAATGACATCTCTGGTTGGCTCGGCTTCCTCGACCATCATAGCAAAACCTCATCCCAGATGTGCACCTCCCTGATGCTGGGCATAATGCTGTTGCTGGGTTAGAAGAAGCGATCTCCTCAGTTGTACCGTAGGTGGCCTCGCCTGTGTCCTCAGAGCTGGACCTGCTCCCTGAATTGTACGACGAGGATTGGAAGGACAATCCCTTAACTGATGCCCCTCGGCACTATAATACAGACAAACTTCCAACCTCTTCCTACAAACTTTCCAGATATGGCCGGACTTCTTGCAGTAGTGGCAAAAAGCTTGTTGTGACTGTCTCTGCTGCTGCGGTGCCTGGTGAAATGGTGCCCTAGCTGGAGTCTGGTGCTGCTGCGGCTGCTGAAAAGGCCTGCACTGGAAATGAGGATGCTTAGTAGTCACAGCGCTGCTACTAGCCCAAAAAAGAATCGGAATCTCTTTTAGGTTTCAAGCCCAACTCCCGCTAAACCTTGCATGCCTCTACAAGTATCTCTGAATATGTCTCATAGAAAGACGGAATGAGGATCTTAACTTCCCAGTTCAGACGCTCACGGAAATATATAGCTCAAACCTATGGCTCCCTCACCAAATACTCTATAAATTGGCTCAGTCTACCAAAATCTGCGGCGTACTCCTCCATGGACATGCTCCCCTGAGTAAGGCACTCAAACTTCCTCCCCAAGTCCAATATATCCGCTCGAGCAAAGAACTTCCGCTTGAAGAGGTCATTGAACACCACCCAAGACTGCCCTGTAGCAGCAAGAAGTGGCTCATTCCCGAAACAAGTATGGGCAATGTCGAACAGCTAAAGTCCTACTGCCTCAACCATCAGATCCTCAGCAAGACAAGACACCCTCATGAGACGCTTAATATCCTTGTGCCAATCATCAGCGTAGACGATACCCTTCATTCCTCTGAAGACTCAAGGTTCCAGCTTCTTGAAGTCCTGAATATTACCGGGCCGAAGCTGGGCAACCTGTGGAATAACCTGCAGCTGGACCAGAGCTCCTCTCTCTACTACGGCAAGGGCAAGCTGATGAGCACTCTCAATATCCTGCCGTAACATGTCGGTCTGCCTCTGGTGAGCCTCTGACTGTGCCCTCTAAGCCTACAACATCTCACAAAATAATGCGAACACCTGAGTGGCATTTGTCGGCACGGAAGGTGGAGGTTGAAGTCCCTCAGACACAGAAGGAACAGTCCTCTGAGTTATAGGTGGACCGTCGAACGCAGCTAATACACCAATCACCGGAGAAGTGACTGGTGCAGGCCCTCAAAAAGTCGTAGATCTCTTAGAAACTACTCCTCTCCTGTGATCGAGTCTTAGGTGACATCCTGAGGCAAAGCTAAAGGAAAGAATTAATATGGCACATAATATAATGCGTTCAAAGAAGGACAGTTAAAGATCAAATATCAATATCAAGGAAGAATAATTTAAATGAATCAATAAAGTTTTTTTTAGATGTGATTGAGTATTCACAGCCTATGGCCTATATCCTATATCCTGGAACAAGCTTGTAATAGCACTCAAATTAGAGCACTACTACAAATCGTACTAATTGCGACCTCGAAGACCTGTATGGGCCAGCATTAAAAATGTGTCATGACCCGCACCTGATGAAGGGGCACGAGTAGTGAACAACGCTAGCCTATGCCGCAGTATCGTCGGTCGAATACTGTTTGGGTAAACTATCTATCTAGCAATCAAGATATAATAATACCACTAATAAAATATGAATACTCAATCATAGATCTATAAGATAGAATAATCACATGAATATGATAAAAGAACAGAAAAGACAAATATAACTCATAAGACAAGATAATATCCAATGAGTCATATAAAGAAATACTAATAACAATGCTAGAGACAAATCCAGTACAAAAGATCTATCTACTGAGCTATGAGTCCTGGGTCGTCTGTCTCAATCGGGATGAGACCCTCCTGAGCCAAAGTCTCTGGCTCTGAGCCAACTACGTCCTGAGGCTCGTAGTGAGTGGGATACCACTCCTCAGTGTCATCTGAAAAAATAATTCAGTCAGGAAAGGCGTAAAGTATATCTCTAACAGCAGTTCTAATAAATGATATAAACTATGTTATAGTAAATATATATGAATATACAAGATACAATATATAGGTACAAGAGATATGCAATATAGAAATATTGAAAATAAATACAATAATGAGCATCGTAGGAATGAACAAAAAATACTACTACTAAGTGAGTGAGCACCAGCTTCAATATATAATTGGCTTGGAAACTTGCACAAGGATAATGGCTTGGTTAATTATACGTGTGGTGTATGATTAACACTATTCAAGGAACAAGACTTATACAAGGAGGATATAATCACATATCTACACTAAATACTACCTGCCCCCGACTGGTATAGTGGATCCAACCATGGTACGTTATGCCACAGGATTCTCTGGTTAGGTATCAAGTCTCCCCAAGAATTAATATATGTACTTGTACAAGAAGAACATGGAACATGGCTTACACAAGATACACCATAAATACCAAGGAATAACATCTCATGACGAGATCCGAATATACCAATTCGTGTAACCATCGTGTCAGAAATCAAGAATATCTACACTAAATACAAGAGATATAGAGGATATCATAAATAAGAAACTATCAGAGAATATACTCCCCTAAAATCTAGTGAACAGTATCAAAGATGTCCGGTATGGTGCCTCAGAGACCAAAATATAAAATATTTCATCAATACAAGGTTATGGAAAAAAATAAGTTAAACTAGTCAAATTCTAGGTCATAAAGCCATTTCTAAGTCAAAATAGTCAAAATAGGTCAACTCTAGGTCAAATTAGTCAAACTTGGTCAAACTAGCTATTTCTAGGTTGTATGAGTCCATCTCTAGGATATTGGGTCCATACACTATGTAATTAGGCTATACTAGCTATTCTAGGATACTAGGATACCAACCAAATATCGTATCATAAGATATGCAAGTTATTAGATATAAAAATATTATAATTTATATATACAAGACAAAATATATAGTACTCCTAGATAAACTAATGCTAACTGGATAACTTGGCTTTGAACCAAAGCCGGTATCACACCACCTACACACCCATCTTGATATACAAACTTAATACCTTGAGTATAATCCAATACCTTGACATTACCTTGGTATCGCTAGGTAATTCAATATCTAACATTAGCTAACTAATGAACATACCTCACTATACACTAGCACTTATACTTATAATAATACTATACTAACTAACATTCTAGCATACCCCTTCGGATATTCAATACCCGTACCGAAGATACCTCAACTCTCATTACCTTGGTGTATCTCAAGGTAATCTAGAAATAATACTAACCAATGCTAACTAGTGCTTATATATATATATATATATATATATATATATATATATATATATATATATATATATACTAACTTACTAAATATATACATAACTTACTAACTTATCAATATAAACTAACTAGCTTATATATATATCTCAAATATATATATACTAAGTTACTAAATATCTAAATATATATATAACTTACTAACTTATAAATATAAACTAACTAGCTTATTACTAGCTTATCCTAACTTACCCACAATTTAACTATAAGCACTCAAGCTACTGCTGCTTATCGTAACTGCTGCTACTTAACACTGTTGCTGTCGCTTACTGCTGCAGTTTATCACTGCTGTTACCGCTTACTACTGCAGCTTCTGCTTGTTGCTACTTGCTGCTTCTGCTGCTTCTACTGCTTATGCTGCTTCTGCTTCTGCTGCGGCTCGCTGCTTCTGCTATTGCTTCTTCTTCTGCTTAACGTTGCTGCTTCTACAGCTTCTACTGCTGCTGCTTATGCTGCTGCTTCTGCTTCTGCTTACTGCTGTAACTGCTGTTTATCGCTGCATTCCGGTCTTCTTATTGCCTGCCTTTTACTACTTTCTTTTCCCCTCTAGCTCACATAAACACATCCACACATCTAATACACACATACTCTCACTCACATATTTATACATATATATAAACATATATATATATATATATATATAT